>SSNR01000353.1:292695-323110 GCA_006937965.1 Callopanchax toddi
CCTTCTCCAAATCCACAAAACACATGTGGATTGGTTGGGCAAACTCCCATGACCCCTCCATCACCCTAGCGAGGGTAAAGAGCTGGTCCACAGTTCCACGACCAGGACGAAAACCACATTGCTCCTCTTCAATCCGAGATTCAACCATCGACCGGACCCTCCTCTCCAGGACCCTGGAGTAGACCTTTCCAGGGAGGCTGAGGAGTGTGATCCCCCTATAGTTGGAACACACCCTCTGGTCCCCCTTCTTAAAAATGGGAACCACCACCCCGGTTTGCCACTCCACAGGAACTGCCCCCGATGACCACGCAATGTTGCAGAGACGTGTCAGCCACGACAGACCTACAACATCCATCGCCTTGAGATACCCAGGTCGGATCTCATCCACCCCTGGGGCTCCGCCGCTGCGTAGTTGTTTGACTACCTCAGCGACTTCTGCCCCAGAGATTGGACAGTCCGTCCCCAGGTCTCCCAGCTCTGGTTCCTCCTCGGAATGCGCGTCGGTGGGATTGAGGAGCTCCTCAAAGTATTCCTTCCACCGTCCGACTATAGCCCCAGTTGACGTCAGCAGCTCCCCGTCCCCACTGTAAACAGTGTGAGCGAGTTGCTGCCTTCCTCCCCTGAGGCGCCGGATGGTTTGCCAGAACCTCTTTGGAGCCGACCGATAGTCTTTCTCCATGGCCTCGCCAAACTCCTCCCACGCCCGAGATTTTGCCTCGGCAACTGCCACTGCTGCACTTCGCTTGGCCCGCCGGTACCTGTCTGCTGCCTCTGGAGACCCACAGACCAGCCACGCCCTGTAGGCCTCCTTCTTCAGCCTGACGGCTCCCCTAACCTCTGGTGTCCACCAGCGGGTACGGGGGTTACCGCCACGACTGGCACCGGCTACCTTGCGACCACAGCTAGCAACAGCCGCCTCAACAATCGCAGAGCGGAACAAGGCCCATTCGGACTCAATGTCCCCCACTGCTCTCGGGACGCGGTCGAAGCTCTGCCGGAGGTGGGAGTTGAAGACCATCTTGACAGGCTCTTCTGCCAGGCGTTCCCAGCAGACCCTCACTATACGTTTGGGTCTACCAGGTCTGCCATCTGATCCAGCTCACCACCAGGTGGTGATCAGTTGACAGCTCCGCTCCTCTCTTCACCCGAGTGTCCAAAACATACGGTCTCAGGTCAGATGATACAACTATAAAGTCAATCATCGACCTGTAACCTAGGCTGCCCTGGTACCAGGTGTACCGATGGGCATCCTTATGTTCGAACATGGTGTTCGTTATGGCCAAACTGAGACTTGCACAGAAGTCCAATAACAGAACACCACTCGAGTTCAGATTGGGCGGGCCGTTCCTCCCAATCACGCCCCTCCAGGTCACGCTGTCATTGCCCACGTGAGTGTTGAAGTCCCCCAGCAGGACTATGGAGTCCCCAGTAGGAGCGCTATCCAGCACTCGTCCCAGGGACTCCAAAAAGGGTGGGTACTCTGAACTGCTATTTGGTGCATAAGCACAAACAACAGACAGGACCCGTTCCCCAACCCGAAGGCGTAGGGAAGCTGCCCTTTCGTCCCCCGGAGAAAACCCCAACATACAGGCAGAGAGTCTTGGGGCTAACAGAAAGCCCCCCCCCAGCCCTCCGCCTCTCACCCGGAGCAACTCCAGCATAAAAGAGATTCCAACCCCTCTCCAGGACTCGGGTTCCAGAGCCAACGCTATGTGTCGAGGTGAGCCCGACTATATCTAGCCGGTATCGCTCAGCCTCTTCCACAAGCTCCAGCTCCTTCCCCGCCAGAGAGGTGACGTTCCATGTCCCGATAGCCAGTTTTCCCATCCGGGGATCGGATTGCCAAAGCTCCTGCCTCGGTCTGCCACCCGATCCACAATGCACCGGACCCTTCACTCTCCTCCTGCAGGTGGTGGGCCCACAGTTGGATGAGCCCATGTCTCCGGTTCGGGCTGGGCCCGGCCGGGCCCCATGGGCAAAAGCCCGGCCACCAGGCGCTCGTCCACGGGCCCCAACCCCAGGCCTGGCTCCAGGGTGAGACCCCGGTAACCCTCCGGGCCGGGTACACTGGCTCTTAGATTGCTTCTCCATGAAGGGTCTTCTGAACCGTTCTTTGTCTCACCCCTCCCCTACTTTTCTTTGGTTTCTTTTTTTCGCTTTTGACATCTTAGTTCCTACATAGTTTATGTGAGTCTTCCAACACCATTTATAACCAATGATCACTCCCCAAACATGATCCCACATATTCTATTTTAACATCATTTTTAAACATCAGATTGTTACTAACTACTATGCTCAGAAGCTGTAACCTTTAGCAGAGTAATTAAATGTAACACCATCAGAAAACAAAGAACACTATAAAGTATTAGACATGTATCAGTTATATGAAGAAAAGAACGTTTTGGACTGAACATTGACCTTTGTGGAACTCCTCATATAACCTTCATTATATCAGATTTCACGTTATGTGTTTGTATGTACTTTTATCTTCGATCATGGTAACATTTTACTCAAGGATGTATTATCGGTGTCATATCAGGTCTTTAGTTATTACAAAAATGTTTTAAATAATTAATCCTCAATAACATATATGGTTGAAATGTAACATTCCTGAGTATTTCTGTTATCCTCCTTTTAAAGGATTATTATTTTCTGAAGTTGCAGCTGTAGGATCATCCTTTATGATCACTGATGTAATTGAATAAAAGATTATTTCTAATGAAATAGTCAAATGTGTCTCTTTAGTTTTGATTTTTTTAACAGTGGATTAATGTTTTCAAACTGGGGTTGTAGATAAATGGTTTTATTCATAAGATGCAACAATCCCATCACTAAAGTATTGCTAGGTATTAGCTTAGGGAACAATACCAGTAACATGATCCATCAGCAGGTGTCCACAGTTCTTAGCTGGGTACCAGTTGGTATTGTTTCTTCTCTTTTAAAGCCGTTAGGCAGAATACATCTATGCTGAAGTGAGCCAATGCTAAAAGAGGATGGTAGTTTCTGCTACTCTCTATTTGTTTCTATGAAGCCTGTCAGTGGACAGTGTGAGTATTCATGTACTCATAGATATGAGTACAAAGCTCACTGTAAAAAGCCAACGTTGACGGCGTCAGTGGGAACATCGCCCCCTGCAGGAGGCTGTAAATGTTTACATCGTCACACGCTGAACTGACAGTTTTAGAGCACCTACAGAAAACAGAACATGACTTTACTGTTTCACTGCCTGATTGAATTTTACCTCTCTATGTTACCATTACTTCATAATCAGCCACCTCATTTCAATAACATATAAATACATAAAACACAGTCAAGTTCTCAGCTCAGCCTTGATCTCCTGTCTCATGCATTATGACACATTCAACACAGTAAACGAGATATTTGTGAATATCTAATTTAATCTAATAATTATTTAATATAGTCTCACTATATAGGCATGGTTCATTATTTACCAAGCAAATATAGTTTTTATTCTCTTTTTATTAAATAAAGTGACTATTATGGAACTAAAACTAGGGATGTCCCGATACCGATATTTATATCGGAACATCGGATATTGACCCCAAAAAAACCTGTATCGAATTATATCGGACTGCATCAAAAACCAGTACCAGTATTCAATACAGTATTAAAAACAAATAATAGTTGGTTAACTAAAAGGACGACTACAATTCCTGCTTATTAGACAGACTGGTGATATCGGATTATATCGGACTGCATCAGAAACCTCCGATATCAGCAGTCTGTCTTATAAGCAGGAATTGTAGTCGTCCTTTAAGTTAACCAACTATTATTTGTTTTCTGCTCGTTATTAGAGTTATGTGTATTTTGTTTGCACTATTTTTTTATGGGATAGACATATCACTTGATCAGTTCTTGCAAACATTCTACACTATAAAATAGGTAAAAGCATGTATGGTTCATGCTGATATTATATCGGATTGATATCGTATCGGTCAATACTGCAGGCTGCATTATCGGTATCGTATCGGAATTGAAACAGATGTATCGGGACATCCCTAATAAAAAAAAGAAAGTTTCCAGGTTTCTTCTAAAAATTGGCCAAACATTGTTTGGGAATTATTTCTGTAATAATCTAAACCAGGCATCAACAAATGGCAGACTCCGGTCCAGATCTGGACCCAAATCCAGTTCTTTCCAGACCATGCAGCAAATCTAGGACCTGGACCCCGGTCTGAGGGAAGGGGGCGTGTCCGGGGAATCTCTTCATATAGAAACCGTATAACAAAATGAAAATGCGACCTCGTGACTCAATGAGACTTACCTGTATAAATAAAGGTTCAAGTCCAGACTTTTACTGACATTAAAACATCTTTACAAACCGGTTCTACTCGAGTTGAAGTCCATTTGACCAACATTTAGACATTCCAATTAAAGAATCAGGAAGTGTTCTGTTTTCATCATAAAGGCCTCACCTGCCTTCACACTGAGTCAGCGGTTTTCAAAGTTTTGAATTATTAAAGGACAAAATTCACCTGTCCAGACTTAATATCTAATCAAATAAACTGGTTTCTGGACAGAGCTGTAAGATCTGGTAGCTTTTATAGAAGGATAAATGATCTGGAAAGATTTTCAAAGGAATAAACAGGTTGAATAATAGTTTAATTGAGCTTTAGCGGCACCCAGACATATGCTCGTACACGAGAGCACGCCAATTAGACAGCAGAGAGGAGAGAGCAGCTTTTAATAGGTGAAGTTGGAACAGCTGGTTGTGCATTTATATCAGAGAACTGGAGAATCTGATGGATTATTAGACAGAAAAGTCAATGACTGAAACATTGGATAGCTGCTGCGCTACTGTTAGGGTTAGTGTTAACCATTCGAACCTTCTATATCTACTTCTTTTCAAATGGATTGGTCCAAAAACAACTCTTGTGTAAATTAGGCAACAGGAAGTGTGTGTTTATTATTATTCTACCTGAACTTTAATATTGCCATGACGATATGAGGTTTAAGCCCCGATGCGTCTCACTGTATGGTCCTCAGCGTATCGTCAGTACGTCTACTAGCTAACCTCCCATCTACACATAAAACTAAGGTGTTTTGTTCCATTTTTACTGACTTTTCTTGAAGAATCCCACACAGGCTGTTAAACACAACTAAGTGATGTAGAGTGATGTTTGAACACAACATGAAACTAAGCCTGTTAATGGATTTTGATGCGGTTTCGTGTCACGGTAAATTTCCAGGAAGGGGACTCGTCATTTCTCTCTCTCTAGCTTTCTTACACACACACACACACACACACACACTCAGATTTGTTAGCGTCCCTTCAAAGAATGTGGCTTGCCGAGTAAAAAGGGACTCATTTGGTAGTAGGTCACTGCATGCATTTCTGCTTTAATTGGAGGGGCGCTTTGACAAAGACCGCTGTATGCAAACACAATGACAGACAGACAAAAAGATATACACACACGTCTCAACGGCCACACAAAAAGCAAACAATCACCTCGGTGACGTAGCAGCCGTTTATAGAGACATTCAGTCACCACACAAACCCAGACTCATAAACTGCATCGTGATTTATAGTTATTATGTTATTGTTATCTGGTATCACTTATGCAAATGGAGAGCATTATTAAACTAGCAAGGCTGAAGCTGTAAATTCTATCAAATCTAATGAGCAATGAAACAATAAATGTCTTGTAGGAGGGCGACAGGAAGTATGAAAGGCTTCTTTATTTGGAGAAATGGCCCCATTCTGAGAGGCTGAGTGAAAACAAAGAGAGCCCACTGACAGAACGGTAGATAGTCTGCTAGAAGATGAGTAGTGGCTACAGGAAAAACACCTCAACCCATAAGGAGCAGGAACCTTCATAGAGAAGCCTAAATGAAACCCTAAACGTGAAATGATGACTCTGGTATGAAGGGAACGGACGGGGAAAGGGGGGATCTTGTGGCCACCATTCATGAGGAGCATGGTGGTCACTTTGATGGTAGCTGGAGGTTCAGTATCTTGCCCAAGGATACTTTGTTGGTTCATACCAAAAACTAGGGCTTGGTATTGTCAGGAATGTCACAATTCGATTGGATTCGATTCTTCAGGCTTCGATTCGATTCGATATTGATCTATTAGCTTCAATATCGATTCAACAATAAGTAAATGCACAAGTTATTAAGTTCCTAAGAATATGTTTCAATAATGTGCGCAGTATTACGTTCAAGAACAAACAGCGTTTACCGTCATGTTTTTTTTAGCAGAATAAGCAGAACGTGTATTGAACACAAACCACAGCTGTAACAAACAGGAGCTTTTTTAACACCTCTAAAATGTGTGTCATAGTAGAAAGTATTTTTCTTGCTATACATTCAAGTTATAAAAGAAATGTAAACAGAAGCACAAAATGTGCGTCCTCCTCGTCTTTTACAACGCTGAACGCTCACTGGAGTGTTGCCCACAGCGCCCCTACTGGCCGGTGGGCTGAATTGATTCATAGAATGTGATGAATCGATATTGAATTGAGAAATTAATAATTGCAATGCATTGATGAATCGATATTTTTACCCAGCCCTACCAAAAAAACGGTGTTTATTTTGGTTATGATGTGAATTTTTCACATACCGCTATACCGGTGAATAGCCTACCAACGTCCCGAACGTTGGCAGTGGGGAAGTGTGTCAGTGGGGACTCATTTCACTGCTACACACAAACACCACAGCGTGAGTGAACTTTTGAACTAAGAATGACGGCTGGCAGAGGAGCTACATACATACAAATTACAAACCCAGAGGAACTTATTCCAAAAAGAGGAGGCACGACTGTTGTTTCGGGGTTTTCAGGTTTAAAAAGTCGGACGTGGAGCGAACAGCTATCATATGTAAACGCTGTCCAGCAACGGTGGTAGCCGGCGGGGGTAATACCAGCAGCTTGCTTCACCACCGTATCCGAAAACACGTCTTGGAAAACCAGGAATGTCTCAAGCTTGGATATGCACCCTTCACCTCCACAGCTAAAACGGCTAGTAGCAGTCAGAGTCAGGCGTCCATTAGAGACGTGTTCGCTAAAGGGACCGCTGATGAATAAAAGCCAGCGGTGGGTCGAGATAACACAATAACGATTTTTTTCTTTATTACTTCTCTCTTTTGAAGGGGTTTGTATTTACCTGCCTGTGACTGGACATGAAAAAACTATGATAATCTGCATATGAAAGTAAAATGGACTATTAAAATCCTATCTAGTGCAGTAATTATGTTATAATAAAAAAATATTGAGGGTAGTAACGGCTGTGTAAAAAATACCATAAAACTGATATAATTTTTTTTTTAAACCCATGATAAAATGTGTTTTTCCATACCGCCCAGCTCTACTTTGACACATGGTTGAATTGGGGTTTGAACCCGGGTTTCCCCACATGGAGGGCAGCTTCTAATCCCCCTAGGCCCTTGGGTCATGGTCGCCTCCAAAAACTCTGAAAATCTCCCAAACCCAGAGACATGTAATGCTTAGATTATGGAATTATCTTGAATCAATGGTTTAGACAGTTCAGGAAATGACCATCAGCATACCTCATTCAACCACTTGAGACTCCTTTGCCAACAGAACATCATACAGAGCTCTGTATCTAGACCGTAGCAGGTCCCTGAACCCTAAGCTGTTGTCTAATGGAAGACACTGACTTTATCACCAAAAGTAACAGGACACTTCACCAACTCAATACCTTCAAGTGCTAAAATAAAGGCTGTAATGCTGTGACAGAAACATACAGCCATGTGTCATCAGCATGGGTATGGTAAGAGATGCTGTAGTACTTCAAAATCTGAGCTAGGTGTTGCATGTTTATGTTGAATAAAATGTTCCAAGAATGGAGCCCTGAGGAATCCCACGTGTTGTTCTCCTCTCAGAATCATAATAACTAAATGAAACAAAATCTGGCTAAAAGACAAAGATGAGCATGTTTGGTTTGAATGGCTTTAACCTCAACCCAACAGAGCACATTTGGGATTGGGCCAGACCTTCTTGTTACCTCACAAAAGGCCTTCTGGAAGAATGGTCAAATAGTTCCAGAGACACACCCCTGAAGCTGGAGCCTTCACAAAAAGCTGAAGCCGTTATATTTGCAAAGAGTAGACCAGATTTAAAGATGTAGGATGTACCTAAAGGTCATAGCCATGAAAAAGCAGACATTCCAATAGAGTCTTGTTACTAGACTGGAAGCCACAAGAGACTGAATGCAGATAAAAATTCAGAAGCAAGAAATCTTCAAGTTAGAGCTGCAACAAATCTTCATGGTCGATTATTCAGTCATTTTGTGCCTGATCAGTCAATTAGTCAACAATTATTTCACTTTATTATTGTTGTTCCCGTAGGGACATTTGTCTTGACGTCAGGTGGAAAACATAAAAACACACACTCACATATCTACTAAAAACAGTATTTAAAAAATCAATACAAATATCAATTAAAAGCATCAGACTGGATCGATCTCCTGTGGGTTCACTTCCTGTTCTGGGCTGCAGATCATGTCTGACCTCGACTGCTTCTGTCTGTCCACCCCTCTGCTTTAATAGTCATTTAGACTGAGGAACATGATGTTCACTCTAACATTACACACACAAAACAGCACAGCTGCTTCTGGTTCCTAACGCTGCAGACATGTTAGCAAACGTAACCGAAGTGATTTCACTTAGCTCCTCGATATGATTATTACAAAAACAATGTCAAAACAACACACTGACTTTATAGCTCACAAACGGAGAGATGCTGCCTCAGCTCCAGGCTCTTCCAGATGGTCACACAGTGCAGTGATGCTGCCGTGGAGAGAAAACTCTGACTCGCACAATCATAGTGTTCCCACACTCTGAAAACCCACTCTACTCATAGTCCTCTTATCCAGGTCTGAGTCCCAGCCAGGGAGCCCAGACTGTCTGATCCCCAGGTGGGACCCAGTGTTCCCTAGAGATCTAAACAGAGATATGCACCGTGAACCTGTCCTTCTGGATGAAGACAGTTAAGGACATGCAGAGGCTCCTTCAGGGCCCAAGTCAGGCCCTGGGTCTGTCAGAATTGTACATGATTTTCAATGTTTGATGATGGATCAAGAGACCCAGCTGATGGGAGGTCTACTTCCTATATATACACAGCAAAAAGTGGAGTGTTGATTTAACTCCTACAGAGTTGATTCTAACACTTTTTCTGGGTTTATATAGCTCCACACTCTTCAGAGTAAAATTAACACTTTTGAAATAGTTAAATAATTAACACTGTGACAGAGTTCCATTTTTTTACTCCAAAAACAGAGTTAAAGTAACACTGCAGGATTAAATGGGTAACTCTGCTCTGAGTTACTTTGGTAACACAAAAAACTACTCTACTCAGTTAAATTAAACTCCCTTAAGTGTTAACTATCTAATCTAAAAAAGTTACCTAATTATAATAATTTATTACAATATGCAAATTAGTTTAAACTGTTTATTTTGTATGTTTTAACCTGGTAAATGACAGTAAAATGTACAGACTTTTATTAGTAACACAGCTTTAAATATGAAATGGGTTGATAAAACATTTTTAAAACACATTTCTTCACTCATCACTCTGTGTTCATAAAGACCGTCTGTAAAAAGCTTCTGTCAACATAAAAATATGACATTCTGCTGTTTGACCAAACACTGGCATTTCTTCTTAAATCACACAGCAGACCAGTCATTTTATGGACTTTACACCACAAATTTTACAAAAGCGGTCAAATTATGCAGTTCAACAAACCAGGCTTTCAGCAGCAAGTCAACAGTTTACAACTACAGAGAGTTATATTCTTTACTGCATCAGTTTAGGTGTTTGATAAATGCTGGAGAAAACTGTACTCGCCATGTTTAGTCACTGTGTAGAACACAGTGTGAAGAGGGAAATGGAGCCATTTTTAACCGTTTTCAAAGTTCAAGCAGGTGGGCGGAGCTTATTTACCTCTCTGTAGAGTTAAAACCACACTGGTGCAATCAACTCGTTGAATTAACTCCAACACTGAACACCATTTGACTCTGAATGTGTTAACACTTGGAGAGTTGAAATCAACTCTGAAACATTTAACCCTGAAATTTCAACTCTCCAGTTTTTGCTGTGTAGCACCCAGGAGAGCAATATATACAGTAGAAGGGTTGGTAGGTAGAAACCTATTGCCAAGCATGACACAACTACCTTGCTGATTTCAGGGGGACATTTTCCATTTTCCACCAGGAGTCAAACAACATCTAGACATCTGACAGAAGAAGCTTGCTGTACGGCCTGATAGACATGTGGTTTTCTAACGTGAACTGGACAGGATCTATACGTATGTCTCACTTGTGCAGATGTCAACAAAGCAGACTGTAAGGTGGGACAGATGAACATCAACAGGACATTAACTCAGTAGAAGACAACTCTAGAGGTCTTATCAAAGTCATTTACACAAGTTACCATTAGGTCTCATTAGGGACAAAGAGCTGTATGCTAGGGCTGGTCAGACATCGACTCACTGATCCACCTCATCGAAATATTCAGCAATGACATTGGGAAGTCATTTAGTGGAAAATGAAAGTGGAAGAAATAAATCAAAGAGCGGAAGATGATCAAAACTGAGTGGATTGTTCAAGCAGAAGAGAAAAGAGCTGATGTGAAGGACAACTACAAACACTACGGGGCGAATAGCAGCCATGACGGGATTATAAGAAAACCAGGCGTCATCAAGAACCTACAGAGAGCACGGCTGGTCCTGAAGAGCCAGCGGAATGGTAAGAACAAAGTCCAACCCCTCACACATGGGTCATCAGACACCCGCTGGCCAGAGGAGGAGATAGAAGCCACTCCAGATAAAGAAGCTCATCATAATGCACGGTGGGGTTCACCCGAAGACCAGCACCCTGAGAGCGGACACCCAGAGAGATGCTGGGGACCGGCGAGCATCAGAGCCAGTATCCAGGAGGAAACTGCAAAGACACAAAAAGATAGCCCCCAGCAACGACTGCCAAGTGAGTGCCTCAGGCAGCAAAAGGTCCCCGTGGGATAGAGAACCTCCAAAAAGAAAACCGGGTTTATGGAAACAGGATGGAGAGAGGTCTAAGGCTGATACAGGGGGGAGGGAACGTGTGTGCCCCTATCTGATGTTTTTATCTCAGTTAAATGTTTCAGATCATCAGACAAATGTAAACGTTGGCTCAAAGATAACAAGAAAACACAAAATGTAGTTTCTAAAGGAAGACAGACCAAACCAACCTGGACCTCAGCTTTATGAATAATGTGGTTAATCTCAACTAATTCATCACTGACAAAAGGAATGATAACTGTTCACATAGGCAGGTTGGTTTGGGTAGCTTTTGTCCATTAATATAAGAAATCAGAGGTTAAACATCTTTTTGTGTTTACTCAGTTAATCCTTGTCTGATTCTTACATTTGTCTGCTGATCTAAAATGTTTAAGTGACAAAACATACAAAGAAAGGAAAAGGGGAAAACACACCTCTATAAATCCCCAAACCTCACACATAAAGCAGACCTGACCCTAACCCTCTTGACGAGGTTCATCGTGTTTCCTGTTTTTAGTAAAACCCTAAAAATCTAACTTAAAAAAAAAAAAAAAGGTTTGGGTCAATGGTCCGCCATTCGGAAAACTTCACCACAAATGTAAAATGTTCATAGTACAATCATCTATCAATCAACCTACAATGGAGCAGAGGCCATGTTTCTCCATGTGAGGAACATCCCAGGATGCCTCCAGTGACAGCTCAGTCTAATGACTCGTATCAGTCTGCAGAGCAGCCGTGCTTCAAAGACAACTCCACGTAGCTTCTAAAACCACTCCACACTTCTGCTCCAAGAAATGGAGAAAGTAACCGAGGAAGTGTGAGCTGGACCACCTGAACTACGGTATATAAACCTAACAGAGACAGTGGACCAACAAGTCCAGGGTCAAGACCTTCGATGAACTGATAGATGACCCCCTGATGTGTAATACTCACTAGTAGGTGTAGTAGAGTAGAGGTGGTGTTTGTCATGTAAAATAACCATAACTACAGTACCAGTTTTTAAAAAAACATGTTGCTCTATCGCTCATGTCTTCATCTTTCTTCACTTGATCACTGTTCCATCGTCACATAGTTTAGTCATTCTTTCATACTGTTATGTGAAGAAATACTGAAACGGGTGATTGTGAGTGATCCCATCACATCTTTTGCTGTTGATCACTGATAAATAGGGATGTACCGATACCACTTTTTTCAAAACCGATCCGACACCGATACTTAAATCTGAGTACTCGCCGATACCGAGTACCGATACCGATACTTCTACCACACAAAAAAATGAAACAAATTGGAGTACAGGTTTTATTTTTTCTTCTCTGCTTTTTACAACAAATGACTGAGTTAGATAAAAAAATAAAATATATTAAAAAATGATCACAAAACTAAAATATAAGGTGAAAAATAACAATTTTCTGTGATTTCACAGTGAAATTATTGCAGTTTTCCACATTTTAACCAAATAAAATGAACTATTTGGCACCATCTCCAGCTCTCAACCCACACTGTTCCTCTTTAGCTCAATAGCTCCCCCTAGTGTTCAATAAAGGAAACTACAACAGAAATCACAAGTCACAGACAGTGAAGCCACTGGTATCGGTTCCTGGTATCAGGTAACTTTAACCGATACCGGTATCGGGCCGATACCAATATCGGGCCGATACCGGTGTAGTAATGATGAGGGCTAATGGCTAAATCACCTTCATTTGGACAAAACCTGGTTTTACTGACTTTTCCAAGAGAAAAAAAATACAAAAACTTGCAGGTATAATGTAGACATCCATCCATCCATCTAGGTAGAAATCATTTATCCATCCATCCATCCATCCATCCATCATCTGTATAGCAAACTATTATTTATACATATATTTATAAACTTAAACATATATTCTTTGTGCACAGGTTGTGTTGTGTGTCTGCAGCAGCAGCAGAATCTCTTCCCGGAGCTGCAGGAGGGGTGCACATGTGCACGACTAGCTTGGTGCCCGACCCGGCCCCAGGACCAAATTCTGAACCGTGCATGGTGCAGTCCGTTCAGGGGAGGGCGAGTCAGGGTGCACAACAAACCTGCGGTAGCTCCACAGATTTTCTGCGTGCCTAGTGACCTCTGGTTTAGGAGCTACAGCTGATCGGCACCAAAAGGAGTTGATCAGAATTCACCGAAAATCAGCCAATTTTGAGGTATGGACAAATGTAGAGGCTCCGCTGACACTATTCCAAAAAATGTGTTTTTTTCTTTTTACATAAATATTCCTCCGCTGCACCACTAGGTGGCAAAAGGTCCACATTAGAACATTTCAAAATACAAAGAAATAACTTTTTCGCACAGCTAAAAATTCACTAAAAACAATATCAGCATGTATTTTTTGTTTGCTACTATTGAATACTCCTGTCAGTTATTAACCATAAAATGCAAAAAAAAAAAAAAAAACTATATTATACTATATTCATAAATTCTTTAATAATCCCTATGGGGACAAACAATATAAAAAAATGTTAAAAATGGAGGAGAGAATACACGCTGAGACACAAATATAAGATAATAATAATAAAGCTCATATTGATATATTTACTCGATAAAGCATCAGTAGAAAATATTATATTATACATTAAATAGATTTAAGATTTTATGAGTGTATGATGATAATGATATATTATTATATATTTTTAAACATTAGATCACATGACTTTTAACCCGTTGGGTCAGTTTAGTAAAAGCTGACTAATCGTCTGAGCTGACACAGTGATTAGTCCACACAGCAGAAACCAACATTTACAAACCTCACCACCATTTTCCTGCCTTTTAAACTTAACGTTTTTTTTATTGATTTTGGCTTTGAGTTGCTAACAGACACACTACTGAGCTTAACGTCGTGCACTTTGCTGCCCTAACGTCAGACGTACTGAGGTCATTTACGACATTAACTCTGTTGATGGAGGTCGTTTTAACTTGTCCTCTGAATAAACTCCAGTCGACACAGGAAACCATCACACACAGTGTGACGTCTGTAAAAGCAGAGAACACGAACTCACCTGCCAGTGGAGAATAATGCTCCAGATGAGCCCGAGAATCAGTTTGTGGTTCCCATCAACGATGTCCGCCGCGCCGATATTCACCAGATCAACCTGTGGATGTTTACAATCAAGTACTACAATCTGTAATAAAATGCATTAAAAACAAAAGTATATTTTACTATAAATAAGTGTCAGGACTGCGCTCTAGTTCCCGGTAGATTACAGCTGGTGTCATTACTCTCCAGGCCTTTGTACACCTTCCTTTCTTCACATCTCATATAATGACTTACCGTATGGACATGGTTGGTTGGGTTTCTGTGCATGTGTGTATTTGATGAGTAGTTACTGACATCTGGTGAGAATTTCACGTCAATAGAACCTTTTTTATACTTATTTTACCTGCTGTACACAAAAGCGTGATGGTGCAGGTCAACAGAGGACTACTTTACCACTAATATAAATCAGATGAATTACGAGTTGGGCTTTTTGTCGTTAAGCAGCTTGGTACCTCTCAGGTTCGTACTCTCAGAAGGACTGGTCTATGTGTGAAACCATTAAACGACCGTCGATGATTGATTTGAATCTCTTTCATCAAAGGATGAAGAAAGAACTTCATGTCCCTCTAACTTCTCTTCTTACTCTTTACATCCAGACTTTTTTTCAAACACAAACCAAGAACAGTGTGTGTGTGTGTGTGTGTGTGTGTGTGTGTGTGTGTGTGTGTGTGTGTGTGTGAATACTCACATTGTTCTTCTGCAAGATCTGCAGAGCACGGTTGACATTGTTAAACGAGTGAACACGGGTGAACCCTTTCTCCAACCTCACCTACGCACGCACACACACACACACACACACACACACACACACACACACAAAGCAGATGGAGGACATTACTGAGGACTAACCAGATCAAGCTCAAGGACGTCTTTGAGCTCTACAGAAGACAGGTTACAGTGACCGTTTTCATGCATGTGTGACCATTAAGAGATCAAATCAACAACCAATCAACGGAAAAATGGATATTTATTTTTATATTGGCTGGAATAAAAGTGGTATCGGTGCATCCCTAATTCCAACCAATAACAGAACAGGGTTTGAGTTTGGTTTTTGCAAAAAAAATATTTTGTCAAATACTTTCCTTCGTATTAGAGTACAGTTTCTTCTCTAATCAGTACCAGAATCAGACAATAGTACTTAGAGTATTTATGTTGTTTAGAGGGAAGAACACAGGAGTAGGGAAGGTCACTCCTCATACGGTCACTTGCCTTTAAAGTTTTTCTGACCGTTTAAGGTATTAGTAGTAGTAGTAACATAATCAGGTTTTCCTCGTGACAACGATCTAAAATCAAAGACCCAATAAATGGCTGAGTCTGAATCCAGGGGTAGGGTGTTTCTGAGTACGCATTTATGACGTCGCGGCGACGCGACGAGTGCTGTCCGAATTCAAAGGATGCTCATTCACACGTCCTCGTTCCACATGAATTTCGAGGATGGTCTGATGTATCCTCACTGGCGAAGGTTATCCCAGGATGCTTTGCACGCCGGGCGTTGGATTCTACAGATTCATCGGATGTGCAACAATGGTGCTTGTGTTTCTGACTTTTTTTGTTTATTTTTTATATGAAATGTAATCATAAAAATCACCACAATAGAGGTGAAATGCTTTTTTTTTTTTCATGTAATTTAAGACCAAAAAAAATCTCTGTAAGCTAGCTTAAATGCTTTTAATGAAATCTTAGGGTTCTGGGTCCATTCTATTAGCTTTAGCCTGAATGCAGTAAAGGTAAGAGACTGGACCAGGGGCGGGGACAAAACTGAGGCTAGACTATAAAATTCAGAGCCGTTCCTTTCCGGTCCTAGCGATCAAGCAAGGACCCAACCTAGGTGGACCGGTTAGTACACGTCCTCACGAGCATCCTACCCCTGATTTGGAAACAGCCATAGTCTGGTACTTTAGGCACTCTGAGCTGAAATGTGAAAGGTGAGATATTTAATGGACATTTGACTCATAATTAAGCAATAATCTAAGTAATCTACGCGAGTTTGTGGACGAGTGTCTTCCTTTAATGAAGCCCGTCTGATCAGGATGTATTATGAGGGGAGTCACCTTCTCTAATCTTCTAGCGAGGGCTTTACAGATGATTTGAGATCAGCATTAATAAGTGATATGGGACGATAACTGGTAGGAAGTACAGGGTCTTTACCTGGTTTTAACAGGAGACTGATGAGTGGCAGAGTGCACAGATACCACTTTTTTCAAACCGATATGATACCGATACTTGAACCGATACCAATACTGGTATCAGTTAACTTTAACGAGTATGAGTACATGGTATCCGTATCGGCCCGATATCGGTATCAGTGCATCCCTAGTTATAATTTATAGTTGCTTTTTGTTCCTATATAAAAGTGTCATACAACAGCAGCTGTAGGGCATGTTTAGATGTTTATAGATCAAGATTAGATTTTGTGCCTCTATGCCATTTTATTTTGTAGGAAACTGTAAAAATGGCCCTTTGGGTCTAAAGGTTTTTGGGCTTTTGGGCTATGCAGATGTGTGTGTCTGTGAGTGTGTGTGTGTGTGTGTGTGTGTGTGTGTGTGTGTACCAGCTCATGTCCTGTGAGTCCCTCCAGCAGCTCCAGCAGGCGTCGTCCATCACACAGATCTGAGAACAGATCCTCCACAGGTGGTTTTCCTGTCTGAAGCACACACACACACACACACACACACACACACACACACACACGCAGTAACACTTTAGTAGAGTGCACTGAGACACATTACAGATAGCCTCAAACAGCGTACATAAACACAAATACTTCCTTAGACAGTTACGTGAACAGAAGTGTTTCCTCACAACGCTTCAAGAATCAGAAACATCCCTTTAGACGTTGTTTTGAGGGGGTGGGGCTTGAGGGGGTGGGGCTTGGAGTGGCAGCTGGAGACTAGTTGATGTGAATTGTAAACAATGTTTCAAGTCAAGACAGAACTTCAGTCCCTCCTAACCGATTCAGTCGCTTTGGGATTTCAGAGTTACGCCTCATTTCACCAGCAGACTGTGACACAGACAGAGAAATGCATTCTTTACTAGACCCCTGTCAGACCTTTTTTGGGGGTGTGGCAGTGACACAACCTCCACACGAAAAGGTCCCGCTTTGGAAAGAGGCGTGGCTAAGATCTCCCAGAGCCATCCTGAGAGCACCAGGTGTTCTGACTGCAGTGACCTGTAGTCACAGGTCAACGCCACATCAGCTGTCTGAGAAATGCAAACGACCTACAGAGTCAGTTGTTCATAAAAACACCAGTTCTGTGTTTAAATGTGATGCTTTAACCCTTTAAAGCCGAAAATATATTCAACAGGACTCAACTGGCTCTAAAATCAGGTTTTAGAGAATGGACAGGGCAGAGGTTGAGCCTCCAAACCAGCATATCCAGCATCAGGCTAGAGATACGGAAACATCTCCTAAACAGCAGCCTTCCGTTAAATGTGAAGATAACAGTCTCTACCCAGGAGCTTGTTTTCTATGAGAGCTGGGGTTAGCAACCAGCAGCTGCCTCACACTGGAGCTCGCCGCAGGCCGAGCTCGATCCCAGCTTCCTTCCTTTAGCGGCCTCGCCGTGTGAGGAGGAAGGAAGGACTGAGGCCTTGGGTCAGTGAACAAAACCGGGATTTACTGGTTCTACGCACAGGAGGGTTCTGCTTCAACCTTTTAAGGGCGGAACATTTGAATTCATGGCTTTATTCTGACTAAAAACCATATGAACGATTACAACATGAACACTTTGTAGACAATCCTCACAATCAAACCACATCTGGCATTAAAGTGACCACAGGTTAGGATTCGCTTTTCATCAAAAACCTGCCCTATCCAGTCATGTGTGCTGCCCTCTAGTGGAGAATCTATAGACAACAACTAAAACGGGTGATTATATAGCTGCTATGTTAACCCTTTAACACACACTGAGTGCTTAGTAGAGCACATTTTTATTCATATATCTGATTGAAACATGTACTGAAAAAATGAGAAATAAATGGAAATGTTTGAATAAAAGTGAAGCCATTATTTTATCATATTGTTATAGGCCTCTGAAGCCAGATGACCACCTATTAATATTTTAATATAGTAATCTTTTTTCAGGACAAACGGGGTGCAGGACATTAAAATATGGAAAACATGCAGAAACTTTCTGGCTGTAAACCTTTACCTGGGATTGAAATGTTCAAACTTCAGTCGTCTCATTCAGCTTTGCTTTTCATTTCTAGTCTTTTTTATATGTTTGTTTGAATTTATTAGTTTTCATTTCTGTCAAAAAAGGTACGAATAAAACCATGTTACAATTTCAGGTTATAATTTTCTTTTTTTCCTTCAAAACGAAGAAAATGACCATAAAACAAGCAGAAAACTAAAAATGCGAAGAACCAATAGAACAGTTTTAAACATTTCCTCCCTTTAAGTCAAAGTCCGTCAGCTGCTTTATTTCTCTTCCATTTTGAGACATTCTTAGTTTAAACAGGTTTTTGTATCCGTTCCTAATTAAAGCGTTTTCCTCTCCTCGACCGTCTCATGAATGGCTCCTTATCAATGGAAGCGTAGCTTTGATTCAAAGGAAAGTTGTAAGAAGTCGTTGAAACCACGAGTCCCACTCTTCATGTGTTTTATTATTCAGCTTTTCTCTTATAATCACAGAGTTCTCCACAGGTTGAAACTGATCCGTTATTTCAGATTCAACTGGATCTCACAGGTTGACCTTCAAAAGCTGGCGGTTTACTCGAGGCGTCAAACCGAGTTCAGGTCTGATTTAATGAACTCACTTCTGGATTTAGACCCAGAGAAACTAGTAGGGTGTTTGTTGGTTGTTCAGCTGGAGGTGGGCTACGTTCTGCTTGGTGTCTGGAACTCAGCTAGCGTAGCAGGTGAACGAGAACGTGGAGCTTTAACTTTGAAGAACTTTTGTCCTTTTAGATTAAACCTTTTGTTATCTGACACACATGCAGCTGGAGGATAAGGATTGAACTCGTCATCAGTTCTCTAAGTCCGTCTGTCTTCATACATTCGGTTCTGTAGAATAAAATGTGAAAAAGGATAGAACACACGAAGATGTAAAAACAGCCTGAGACGTCCTGACAGCAGCTGGAGCTATCAGTGATTAGAAAGCAATCCTGCTGCTTAGTGCTAATCAATACCAGCTGCTTTAGTCCAAATGATGATCTATAAAAGGGTCTCATTACCAAGGTGTCACACATGAAACGCCTCATGATGGGTCAAACCAAAGAGCTCTCTGAACACACCCACGACCTGATGGACGTCTAAAACTAGAGCTTCATGTCAGCAGAGCCTTTGATAATCGGTGATGTGATCAATACGCATTCTATCTAATGTACGCCTTTTTTTGCACTAAAATGATTATTTATCTTGTTTTTAATGTAGATCCATCTAACTCCACACAATAAGGAAGAATGAAAGAATCAAGTATAGGCAAAGCTTCGTCATTTCTTTGGTCTTTGTATCTAATCAGATCATAATTTTGAACTTTTTCTTTGATGCAATGATTCTTCCATGTTAATATAACAGTAACCACCTGATCATGACATTATGTTTCAGTGTGTCATCTCATACTTTCATTCTGATATTCTCCTATTATTCCTGATTCCATAATAAAACTAAAATATTCATTTTTTGATATTTAATGAGTCGGTTCACAGCACACCACAGATTTAGTGTCTAAGGTTCATTTCCAACACCATACTTAAGCTCATTCAAGGTTTTTCCACAATAAAACAGATGTGTAACAACTGCAAATAAATAACCAAGTGCAATTGAAGAAGATTTCATTGATATACAATTTTAAAAGGTCTGGACCAACCACGGAGCCCTGTGGCACTCCACTTTTAATACTTCTGCACTCTGACTGGATCAATTTGAACAATTTTCTTTTTTTCCAAGTAATTTTTCAACCGAGTCTTATTCTGCAGCTTAACTAGCTCATGTTTATGGACAGTAGTATTTTGTAAATAGAAACAAACACCAATGGTAACCTAGGTAACCTAGGTAAACACATCCTGTCTTTATTAGACCTTCAACATGGATTCTAAAGCACACACAGCTTCAGTGGTGGTTCTAGAGTGGATTCCAAACTTTTTGACTTCTGACACTCAATAAAACAACAGCAAAGACCAGTGACCTGATAACAAGCTAAAAAAGAGAAATGAACAACAAAGAGCTGGTTGTCATGATTTATGCCTTTTGTGTTTAGTTTGTTCTTTTATTTCCCCTGTGCCACCCTAGCCAACCCTCCACAGGTGTATCATGTTGTGCCACAGGTTCCCTCCACTCTCCTTGCCAGTCCTCCACAGGTTTTGAGTAGCATGGTAACTTAGTCCTTGACTAACTTGTTAGGTGGAGGATTTTGATGTTTATTCTAAAAACTACTGGAAACTCCGCCTAACCCTTGACACAGCTAGGACTGGACCAAGCTGTTGTCTCTTGTGGTTTTGACCCACTAGGGGGACTTTTTGTGCTGGTTTAACTGGTTTTTTGGGTTGCCAGTCAGAGCGCTGACAATTTAAACTGATGCCTTAATGAGATATAAAACTTTATACCCACAGCAGCAATAAACAACAAAAGCATGATAATGAAAATGAGCTGTCAGGTGGTTTGTTCTCATTTACAGTGAGTCAGTCAATCCGGGTTTTCATTCCAAACAACAACATAGAAAAAGTCAGACAACTTACGACTTTCCCAAAACATCCCCACAAGGCTAAACAACCCTCTTAGCACAACTTTAAACAGACATCCGGGGGATTTTTAGGGTCCAGTTTAATGATAAACTAAAACAAAAACTACCTCAAATTAGGGCTGGGTCATATCATATCAGTCCCGGTAATACCGGTACTTTGTTTGCCCGGGATATTTTTTTTTATCACGGTATGCTAATTTAATGACATCACCCCTCTACGGCGCAGATTACTCTAATAAGTGTGTCTCCTGCAGTGCAAAAATTATTACAATTATGAAGAAGAAGGCTGGAATATCTAAACCCCTCTAACCTACTTCACCTTCATCACCACCATTCATTATATCACCAGATTTATCGTTATCGTCAGAATACTCAAAAATATCGTGATATAATTTTTAGTTCCCCTACTTCAGATGGTCATATGGGGCAGGTAGTAGTATAAAAACATCTGTAGATACACAACATGCTAACGTCTTTTTTTATTTTTTTAAACCCCTGGAAGTTTGCCAGGCCAACATAAAAAGCATCAAAGTATAAAGTTAATGATGAATATCCTACATGTATTCGTGTTCCTATCCGTTGCAGCTGATGACTCTGCATTCCCCCATGACTGGGGCTGAACTTCACAGCCTGGGCCGTGTAAGCACAGCTACTATTTGTGGTTTTCTGACAATCATCACCCACTCAGCAGCAGCCTGCCTTAGCCTGACATCGACACACATTCTACAGCTGTTCAAACCTCTTGTCACGTTCAAATTCTTGTTCTGCTGAGAATAAAATGTCAGAATCTTATTTCTAAGACGGCCTGGGCACCGCGGGACTTTGACTGACAGTTTGAGCTCCAGAGTTTGGCTTAATTATGAGATTTAATGACTCAATTAGACACATGCAGGATTTATTGTGTGCTTTATCCCTCTTAGATATCAGATAATCACATTTTAAACGTCCAGTAGTGCTAATAGGATTACCTAACATTTGTTCTAAGGACCACCAAGGGGGGCAGCTAACAGTCATTAGAATGTATTAGTTTATTTCATGTTGGAACATTTTAGATTGAATATTGATGTTGTGTCAATGTCTTTATAACATAACACTTCAAAATCAGGTTGACCAAAGTGTGGCCCACTGTACTGTACAACATGTAGATACTTAGAGCAGAAAGAAAGGAATAAAACACAAGAAAGGGTTTCAGAACACGAAAATATGAAACAGCTGGAGATAGGAGAAAAAAAGCAAGTAGTGCTCGCTGCAGAACCAGAAGGCGGAGCTGCACCAGGTTCAGCCCCGCCCATTCAACCAGAGTCAGCCCTCCTCCGCTGTTTTTTTAAATAACTTTATTGCAAAAGAGTGAATTTACAAGAAAATAACTGAATGTTTCTCCTTCTGTTTCCCCTTTTTTTCAGGATAAAACATCTCCTCAAAATTGATTAAATATCTCGGGGTTTCAGTCAAGTTCTGGTAACAGGATTAGTTTGTGAATGAGAAACGTTTTCTGTCATACAGACTATAACGAGTGAGCCAAACAGAGAAAGCCAAACTAGCCCACTTTGCTTTGTAGCGTTAGCCGCCATTAGCCGCTGCTAGCGGCTGTTAGCTGCTATCAGCTAGCGGCTGTTAGCTGCTCCTGGCGGGGGCCAAAGTGCCGGGGAAAACCCTGAGCGCTTCGCAGACCTGCAGCACGTAGCTCTGCAGACCCAGCGTAGCGTTAGCCGCTGATAGCAGCTGTTAGCTTTGCCCTTGGGCTCTGTGGCTTAACCTGGCGTGGCCCAAAGCACCGGGGAAACCTTGAGCGCTTCGCGGACCCGCAGCACAAAGCTGCGCCGGACCAAGAGCACCGTACGAAGCTCCGCTTGTGCTCTGGATCCGGCTGCCGGACTTTGTGCTCTGGATCCGGCGGAGACGCAACACCTTGTTCTCGGATCTAACAGCCCAGTGTAACAGTCCAATATAACCAGGTCAATCACAGGGGAGGTGTGGGAGCTGACTCTGATGGAATGGGCGGGTCTGATTGGTTGAATGTGAGGGTCTGAACCTGGTGCAGCTCCGCCTTCTGGTGCAGCTCCGCCTTTCTGGTTCTGCAGCGAGCAGCCTCTCGAAAAAAGGGAAAAAATGAAGAGAAAAAGGAAAAATGAGGAAAAAAGGAAAGAGAAAAAAGAAAAGAGAGAATAAAAGGAAAACAGAAAAAAAGAAATAAGAAAAAAAGGAAGATGAAAAAAGAGAAAGAGGAAAAAAAGGAAAAAGAGAAAAAAGGAAAAAGAGAATAAAAGGAAAAAAGAAAGAAAGATAAGAAAAAAGTAAATGAAAAAGAGGAAATAAGGAAAAAGAGAAAAAAGAAAAATAAGAAAAGAGAAAAGACAGAAAAGGAAAACAATTTGAAAAAAAGGAAAAACAAAGGAGAAAAAGGCAAGAGACTAAAATGCGTTCCAGAGCCGTGGAGCTCTAGCTCCTCTAGATCTACAGCCAGCTCGTACAGGACTAATCAAAGCATACCGACTGACTGAACACAGCGGGCATGATGGGTAATATAGATGCAGCAGTTCAGGAAGACATAACTATAAAGAGATTGAAGAACAAATAAAAAGATTGACCAGAAGCAGAATGAAGGGATGCTAGTGGAGGTCTGACTGGTCCCAGTGGATCACTATTCCAGGCTTCTGTTTGGGGGTTGACCTTTGCCCTTTCTGTTTAGTTTTGTCTGGCTTTCTGTTTAGTTCCCAAAGCGGCGCACCAGGAAACGCTGCTTGCCCAATCACACAATAGTCACAATATCGCGCGGGAATTGAGAATGGGGACAGTCACCAGATAATCTAACAGTCATGTTTTTGGTCTGTGAGAGGAAGCCGGTGTACCCGGAGAAAACCCACGCATGCATCAGGAGAACACGCAAACTCCACGCAGAGAGGCCACTGGGAGGTGGGCCCACGATCCCCTAGCTGAGAGGCAACAGTGCTAACATCCATGCATTATTATTATTAATGTCTGTGTCATAAAGTACTGGACAATGGGTTGTCTCAGATACAACTGAGCTCCAAAAGAGAACTGCTGCGTAGGTTCAGCGCCGTCGGACCAGTGCTTCTGGGATTAGGCTTAGGCAGTATTACAGTAATACCGTATACATCCGGTATTGAAAAACAGCAACCGTATCCATTTCAGTACCGTCATGAAAAAAATGCATGGTCAGAGCTGGACTACCGGTGAGCCGACGGTAACTTTGGGCCGATCTGGGGAACTCGCGCAGCCCGCTATCAGAGCTGCTCCTTATAAATCAGCAGATTCAGCACTTCTTTGTCGTATAGCCGCGGGTGAGTTCGCGCGCGCTTAGGGCTTCAGTCAACAGCGGCATTTTCCCATTTGGTCGTATTTCTGATTTTATTTTGGCTACTTCCGTTTGTTACGTTTCTGTCCGAAACAAAAAAGGGAGAGTCCACGGATTTGTGCGTGTGCCCCCTTTAACCCTCCGCCCCCCATTTCACTCAGCATTTTCTTGTTGCGGCGTGAGCTAGCGGGTGTGTTTGTGCACTGACAGCGCATCCATCAACGGTAGCCGTCCAAACCAAACATCATGGTGGGAGCCATGACCGAAAACGCCCGGGTTTAATTATGGTCCCAGTCCAACCCTGGTCACGGTATACCGCAGGAAAATGTGGAGGAAGTTTGACGCTATCAAGATTTGGATACCGCCCAAGCCTATCTGGGATGTGATGTGGCGCACGGGGTCCTGGGAGCGCTACAAAACACAATGGTGGGCAGCCGGCCCACCTTAGGTCAACAGAATGTTTGCGGTGAAAGCCGAGCAAAGAGCGAACCTAACTTTTGACTTGTTTTTAACATTTATTTTATTTTGATAGCAAATTTGTCCCACAGATTAATGTCTTTTTAAAATTCCATTCTTTAGCCTACAAGTAGTTAGATTTTTATTTTAGTGTCTAAATATGCAAAATAAACGTCCCACTTTAAAACCTGAACAAAGGAGAGTCAACCAGGACCTAATTTATCAGCAGATTTCTAAAGAGCCTGAATAAAAGCAGCTCCTCTTCCTCTGGTTGACAGCTGATGCTCCTAAATGACTCGTCTTCTTCTCTCTTTGAACGTTCTGACAGCCACCGTTATCCGGAGGGCTGCTACTAAAGCATCTGCATATTTACGGGCTTTTGGGAGGACTTTCTGCATGACCTTTGTGTATAAATGGACACAAACATCCAGAGGCGTGACTGATGAGGTCTCATCTGGTAGCTTAACACCGAACTCCCTTAGAAGGAAGACAAGATTAGCTACAGGTTGAGCTCCTCCGCCAGTTGGTATCAGAGATTGTTTGGAATTTGTTTCCCTAATTCCTGTCATCACTCCCGATTATGAGCGTAACCGTGCACAGGCGTTCTGAATAACACACACAGTCATTTTCCAGTCAAGGATGAAGCTAATTGTTGTCTCCAGACAGATTTTACATTCAGCGTGTCCTCCACTGTGGAGCTGAAAGCTTTCAAAACACACCTTTCTGCAGATTAAACGACTTCCCGAGAAATCGCAGGCGTTCTCGTCTATTTTACAGCTTTGTTAAGAGGTTAGAAACAAAAAGACTGAGTCATCATGTAAATTGTCCTTGTACAGGAAAAAGAAGTGAAAAAAATCTAATAAAGGAATAAAACACATTTTTTTGTTGCTAAATTACTGACTGAAGGTATTGCTGCAGGGTAGGTTCTGATTATGCTGCTCATTTAGAGAAAACAGAGGAAAGAACCAGGTTTATGTTGGTTATGAACATAAATTAAAGCAGGAATTTGGGGTTTTCATGAGCTGTATGCCAAAATCATCAATATTAAAACAATCAAAGGGCTTGAACTACTTCGGTTGTGTGTAATGAATCTAAAATATATGAAAGTCTAATGTTTATCAGTACATTACAGAAAATAATCAACTTTATCACAATATGATCATTTTTTGAGAAGGACCTGTATATATATATTAGTGCTGTCAGATTTAATGCGTTAATTGCGTTAATTAATTTGGAAGACATAACGGGTTTAAAAAATTAACGAAATTAACGCAACTTGTGTTTGAAGCCAGGCGGAGCGCTTGTCAGCATCAGATTTCCTGCAGCTCCCGTCGCAGACCGTGTCCTCCCTCCCACTAGCTCCTCAGATCTCATCAGGTCACTCTCTTCACCGGTCTCTCCCCGGTAAACGAACTCAACTCTCCGCTCCTTCCACCGTGAAAACCAAAAGTAATCGGCGGTGAAACTGGACGGTCTCATGTCTTTAAGGTTTATTCCTGCTCCTTCTCCGCCGTACGGTCCGGTTCAGCAGGGAGCAGGTGTTACGGCTCCAGTCTGACACCGAGGTCCGAGCGGACGGAGGTGTCAGTTCAGCTCGGTACAAACCCAGACCCTACCCCTATCTGAAAAGTAAAACCAGTACCGACCCAAGGCGATCCCATTCCCACACTAGTCTTTAAACAACAGAGACCTGAGTGACCCGGACCCCTCATTGAAAACGAGGCAGACCGTGGGTCAGTTTGAACACTGCAAAAAATGATTCTCTCATAGTGTTTCCACATGTTGGAAATCTTTTATTATTGTTTTAAAACGACACCCTTCTGAAATTGTACATAAAATAAACAAATAGATTCATAAAGTACTGTATTTAGGGTCTGTCCAGTTTTAGTCAGGAATTTTTGTTTTTCAACTGTTTGGAACTGAAATGCAATTTAAATGCATTTTTTCATCAATTATAAAAGCTTTAAAAATGATTTTTAAAAAACATTTTTGGCATATTTCTTGGATAGACATTGTAAACTGCATGTAATTTCATTTTTCTGAAAAGAAGCAATTAAATGCGATTAATTTCTTTCAAATTTGCGATTAATTAGTTAATTTATTTTAATCGATTGACAGCACTAATATATATATATATATATACATATATATATGTGTGTGTGTGTATATATATATGTATGCATGCATGTGCATATATATGTATATATATATATATATATATATATATACATATATATAGACATACATACACACACACGTATTTATTTTGTATTGCTAAGGCACAA
This sequence comes from Callopanchax toddi, assembly GCA_006937965.1. NCBI lineage: Eukaryota > Metazoa > Chordata > Actinopteri > Cyprinodontiformes > Nothobranchiidae > Callopanchax > Callopanchax toddi. The sequence continues at coordinate 319,516 of SSNR01000353.1, forward strand.
GGCGTGACTTAAATCCGATGGTCATGTGAGGGTTAATTAGTTAATCACATTAAGGTTATAGAATATTAGACGGTTTTAAGCCATAAGGGAAGCAGGTGACATAAACCGCATACGGAAAAGACAAAAAATTGTTTTGGGGGAAATTTGGAGAGAATTCAAAAGACATGAAGTTAAACGGCTGGAAGTTAAACAGAGTGAGTCCTCACTGATGTAATCTGAAGAGGGCTGAAAGCTAATTGTTGACAGTGAGCTCCCAGTCTTTAAATACACTGGAAACAGACGCTGAGAGTCGTGAGGAGGGAAAAAGGAGCAGTTGGTGCTGGGAAACAAAAAGAAAACAGATAATATTTCCTCTCTGGTAACAGATGCTTGCCTCCTCCTTAAGTGCACGTGTTCGTGGTTTGCTAAGGAGCCAATCAGACTGAAATCAGATACGACGCTGCATCGGTGCCAGCATCACTTTCACACACTGTCTTTTTCACTTCCCCTTCCTTCTTCCTTTGAATCTTTGTCCAACCAATCCCCCCTTTTCCTCCACTTCTCACTAACCATTTGCACTCTTGTCTTCTTATTTCCTCTGCACCTTTAATCTCGTCCCATCTGCCGTCTCAAATACTCATGCTCCAGTAATTGTGGATTGATAAGAGCATCTCGCCTTTGTCTCCTGAATATTTCTGCCCGTCTTTCTCTCCATTTCCTTCAACCCCGTTTTTAAAGTCTTTCTCTTCTGTCATGGTTGGAAATCAGACTGAAGAGGTTGGCGAGTGGAAAGAAAAAGAAGTGAGGAAAGAAAAGGTCAAAGGGGCAACGACCGGAGCTACTTAAAGCAGGGCGAACACGGAGAGGGGTTGGAGCCGTTGGCACTAGGGAGGCCTAATTGGGTGAACTGGTATTACATAAGCCACACTAGCATTCTCCCCTCTCAGCTGTCCACCATTGTGTTGCTCAGACTTTCTTTCTTTGCCCAGATTTGTGGTAGGTTTTGTGCTAATGCTCCAGTTAACCCAGTTAGACACCCCCAATGCATACACTGTAAAAAAAAGAAAAGAAAAGAGTCTAACTTCAATTTGTTACAAGTAGTTAAATAAAGTAGGGATGCACCGATACCACTTTTTCTCAAACTGATACGATACCGACACTTCTACTGCACAAAAAAATGCAATGAATTGGAAGACGGGTTCTATTTTTGATTAACTTTAACAAGTACAAGTACATGGTATCGGTATCGGTGCATCCCTAAAATTACGTTTTTACCAAGTTAATTTACGTCTGCTTAAAATAAAATCCTTAATGACGAGATTTAGCAAAGGATGTCAACTTAGGAAAGGTATGAGAACAAGTGAAAGTTGCAGAGCATTAACTGAAGTTTGGCTGGATGCAAATTTATACCCAGCAGTTGCTGAACCAGTCAAACTGTGAGTGGGTGCAGTTTAGTGTCGGTTCACTGAGGCACTCTGACCTGTCCCGCATTATGAAGCCTCGGGACTTTTCTTTGTGTGACTTGTCTGCGTGACAGATGGTTAACGGCTTTTCAACCAAACCTCTGCACAAACCATCCAGAAACAACTAAAGGTGGCAACGTTTAAAATATAAGCCACATTTACACCCATAAAACGGCACTTCCTCTACCTCGTAGAAGTAGGCAGAGGACCATCACACTAAGAATGTGTGAACTGAGCTTCATCAGCCTGTGGTGATCCCTTCATTCATATCGTACGGCATCGATATCCCACGTTCCTTGATCATTTGTTGTATTTTTTATCTTTTTGCATTGCAGTCGGTTGGGGTAATTTTGATGTTTCCTTTGAATCAAATTTTTATCAGATGGCACAAAACTTGACATCATATGGCTAAATTATTTATTATTATTACTTATTATTTTTTTGACAGCAAGCACAGAAACAGCCTAGACATATTCTATAAAAACTTGAAAATATTACACAGGCAACTTTTAATGGAATTACTTTATTTAGTATTCACTCTTACAGTATAAAAAATATAAATTATCCCTCTGTTCTTTGAATTGACAAAGTCTGTATAAAACATAAATAGTATGTAAATGTATTTATACGTATATACGTTTTCTAAGTCATGGACTATGAAGCTCTTTAAAGTATTTTACATGCTGATGGCAGGACACTACAGTACATTACCTCCACAGTGAGTGAAGCGTCTGACTGACCCCAGAACACAACGACAGGTGACCCACTCAGAGCGAGTGTCGAACCGGTGTTACAGCGTGAGCTGCTGAGTGCTGTGGAACTGGTGGAGGAACGCATCTCGATAGGGGGACTCATAACAACGTNTCCGAGCGGACGGAGGTGTCAGTTCGGCTCGGTACGAACCCAGACCCTACCCCTATCTGAAAAGTAAAACCAGTACCGGACCGAGGAGATCCCATTCCCACACTAGTCTTTAAACAACAGAGACCTGAGTGACTCGGACCCCTCATTGAAAACGAGGCAGACCGTGGGTCAGTTTGAACACTGCAAAAAATGATTCTCTCATAGTGTTTCCACATGTCGGAAATCTTTTATTATTTTAAATAATAGATTTTTTAAATAGATAATTAAATTATCTTTAGGGTCTGTCCAGTTTTAGTCAGGAATTTTTGTTTTTCAACTGTTTTGAACTGAAATGCAATTTAAATGCATTTTTTCATCAATTATAAAAGCTTTAAAAAAGATTTTTTTAAAATATTTTGGCATATTTCTTGGTTGGACAATGTAAACTGCATGAAATTTATTTTTTCTGAAAAGAAGCAATTAAATGCGATTAATTTCTTTCAAATTTGCGATTAATTAGTTAATTTATTTTAATCGACTGACAGCACTAATTTTTAAATCTTGTCCTTGATCCAGTCTGAGCTAATCTGACCCTTTACAGGTTAATAAAGTCCCTCAGCGCCATCTGCTGCTTGGATCCAGAATACCACGTTAGTAACTTCTGAGTCTCTGGTCCGGTGCCCTGAAGTCTCACAAAGTCGCGTATCTGGCGACGGTTAAGCTTAGGTGTTTCTGAGCAGAAACAATGGTGCTAAAATTTTTACAGCAGTGATTTAAAACGGACACTAGGGGGAGCAAAAACCAGCAAAACTGCATAGTATCTCCAAAAATCAAGTGACAGAAACCAAGTGGGAAAAAAAGATTTAATCTTTTTCTTATAAACCAACATAATCATTTTAGCAGCATAACCAAATGGTCTTGAGGTATTTCTAAATCCATTTTCTGAGTCTCCAACCATCTTCACACTCCTCAGTCTTCTTTAGACGTTCACACACACACACACACACACACACACACACACACACACACACACACACAGAGTACAAACTCCACACAAACTAACACAGTAACATTCATAGGAGTGTCGACTTCACAGAAAAACAGACATACATACACATACATGATGCACATACACAAGAATGTATACACACACACACACACACACTTGAGTCCTGTAGTCTCAGTGGAGGACTGAGCAGAGCTGGCTCCCCCATAGTGGCTTGTAAGGCAAGCACACTTAATGGTGCAGTTTTGGCTGAAGGAGAGAAAAGATTTAAAATTAGAAAAGAAAAATGAGACGTTCACTCACA
>SSNR01000353.1:340366-354994 GCA_006937965.1 Callopanchax toddi
TATATATATATATATATATATATATACATATATATAGACATACATACACACACACGTATTTATTTTGTATTGCTAAGGCACAAGGCGTGACTTAAATCCGATGGTCATGTGAGGGTTAATTAGTTAATCACATTAAGGTTATAGAATATTAGACGGTTTTAAGCCATAAGGGAAGCAGGTGACATAAACCGCATACGGAAAAGACAAAAAATTGTTTTGGGGGAAATTTGGAGAGAATTCAAAAGACATGAAGTTAAACGGCTGGAAGTTAAACAGAGTGAGTCCTCACTGATGTAATCTGAAGAGGGCTGAAAGCTAATTGTTGACAGTGAGCTCCCAGTCTTTAAATACACTGGAAACAGACGCTGAGAGTCGTGAGGAGGGAAAAAGGAGCAGTTGGTGCTGGGAAACAAAAAGAAAACAGATAATATTTCCTCTCTGGTAACAGATGCTTGCCTCCTCCTTAAGTGCACGTGTTCGTGGTTTGCTAAGGAGCCAATCAGACTGAAATCAGATACGACGCTGCATCGGTGCCAGCATCACTTTCACACACTGTCTTTTTCACTTCCCCTTCCTTCTTCCTTTGAATCTTTGTCCAACCAATCCCCCCTTTTCCTCCACTTCTCACTAACCATTTGCACTCTTGTCTTCTTATTTCCTCTGCACCTTTAATCTCGTCCCATCTCAAATACTCATGCTCCAGTAATTGTGGATTGATAAGAGCATCTCGCCTTTGTCTCCTGAATATTTCTGCCCGTCTTTCTCTCCATTTCCTTCAACCCCGTTTTTAAAGTCTTTCTCTTCTGTCATGGTTGGAAATCAGACTGAAGAGGTTGGCGAGTGGAAAGAAAAAGAAGTGAGGAAAGAAAAGGTCAAAGGGGCAACGACCGGAGCTACTTAAAGCAGGGCGAACACGGAGAGGGGTTGGAGCCGTTGGCACTAGGGAGGCCTAATTGGGTGAACTGGTATTACATAAGCCACACTAGCATTCTCCCCTCTCAGCTGTCCACCATTGTGTTGCTCAGACTTTCTTTCTTTGCCCAGATTTGTGGTAGGTTTTGTGCTAATGCTCCAGTTAACCCAGTTAGACACCCCCAATGCATACACTGTAAAAAAAAGAAAAGAAAAGAGTCTAACTTCAATTTGTTACAAGTAGTTAAATAAAGTAGGGATGCACCGATACCACTTTTTCTCAAACTGATACGATACCGACACTTCTACTGCACAAAAAAATGCAATGAATTGGAAGACGGGTTCTATTTTTGATTAACTTTAACAAGTACAAGTACATGGTATCGGTATCGGTGCATCCCTAAAATTACGTTTTTACCAAGTTAATTTACGTCTGCTTAAAATAAAATCCTTAATGACGAGATTTAGCAAAGGATGTCAACTTAGGAAAGGTATGAGAACAAGTGAAAGTTGCAGAGCTTTAACTGAAGTTTGGCTGGATGCAAATTTATACCCAGCAGTTGCTGAACCAGTCAAACTGTGAGTGGGTGCAGTTTAGTGTCGGTTCACTGAGGCACTCTGACCTGTCCCGCATTATGAAGCCTCGGGACTTTTCTTTGTGTGACTTGTCTGCGTGACAGATGGTTAACGGCTTTTCAACCAAACCTCTGCACAAACCATCCAGAAACAACTAAAGGCGGCAACGTTTAAAATATAAGCCACATTTACACCCATAAAACGGCACTTCCTCTACCTCGTAGAAGTAGGCAGAGGACCATCACACTAAGAATGTGTGAACTGAGCTTCATCAGCCTGTGGTGATCCCTTCATTCATATCGTACGGCATCGATATCCCACGTTCCTTGATCATTTGTTGTATTTTTTATCTTTTTGCATTGCAGTCGGTTGGGGTAATTTTGATGTTTCCTTTGAATCAAATTTTTATCAGATGGCACAAAACTTGACATCATATGGCTAAATTATTTATTATTATTACTTATTATTTTTTTGACAGCAAGCACAGAAACAGCCTAGACATATTCTATAAAAACTTGAAAATATTACACAGGCAACTTTTAATGGAATTACTTTATTTAGTATTCACTCTTACAGTATAAAAAATATAAATTATCCCTCTGTTCTTTGAATTGACAAAGTCTGTATAAAACATAAATAGTATGTAAATGTATTTATACGTATATACGTTTTCTAAGTCATGGACTATGAAGCTCTTTAAAGTATTTTACATGCTGATGGCAGGACACTACAGTACATTACCTCCACAGTGAGTGAAGCGTCTGACTGACCCCAGAACACAACGACAGGTGACCCACTCAGAGCGAGTGTCGAACCGGTGTTACAGCGTGAGCTGCTGAGTGCTGTGGAACTGGTGGAGGAACGCATCTCGATAGGGGGACTCATAACAACGTAACACCAGCAACACCATGTTCGTTGTCAGACAAATGCTCCCTAAAAAGCTATTGTGCTGGCTTTTTTCTGTCATATGGACTACAACTAGAGAGAGAGGCAACCAGAGAGAGCTGAACTAGCTCACTTTGTTTTCATTTTGTGGCGTTTAGCCGCGATTAGCAGCTGTTTGCCATGATTAGCAGCTGTTAGCCGTGATTTAGCCATGATTAGCAGCTGTTAGCCGTGATTTAGCCATGATTAGCAGCTGTTAGCCGTGATTTAGCCATGATTAGCAGCTGTTAGCCGCGATTTAGCTGTGATTAGCAGCTGTTTGCCACGATTAGCAGCTGTTAGACGTGATTTAGCCATGATTAGCAGCTGTTAGCCGTGATTTAGCTGTGATTAGCAGCTGTGATTAGCAGCTGTTAGCCGCGATTAGCAGCTGTTAGACGTGATTTAGCCATGATTAGCAGCTGTTAGCCGTGATTTAGCTGTGATTAGCAGCTGTGATTAGCAGCTGTTAGCCGCGATTAGCAGCTGTTAGACGTGATTTAGCCATGATTAGCAGCTGTTAGACGTGATTTAGCCATGATTAGCAGCTGTTAGACGTGATTTAGCCATGATTAGCAGCTGTTAGCCGTGATTTAGCTGTGATTAGCAGCTGTTAGCCGCGATTAGCAGCTGTTAGACGTGATTTAGCCATGATTAGCAGCTGTTAGACGTGATTTAGCCATGATTAGCAGCTGTTAGCTGTGATTTAGCTGTGATTAGCAGCTGTTAGCCGCGATTTAGCTATGATTAGCAGCTGTTAGCCACGATTAGCAGCTGTTAGATGTGATTTAGCCATGATTAGCAGCTGTTAGCCGCGATTTAGCTGTGATTAGCAGCTGTTAGCCACGATTAGCAGCTGTTAGCCACGATTAGCGTTAGCCACGGTTAGCTTTCCTCTCAGGCAAAAGTTGTAAACTCTGGTTAACCTGCCGGGGGGCAAAGGAAATATATTATATATGCCAGTCCCTTATAAAGCACTGGGGGAAACCCTGATAACAACTCTGAACTTTGTCATTTGACGGAGAAAGACGGAGCGTTCGTTTTCATGCAGGTTACGTCCTGGAACAAATGTGGCACATCCGTTGTCTTTTTTTTTTTATAAAACTCGTCATTTGGAAATGAGATCGCATACAAGTATGAATTGAGATCGCGATTTTTTAACGATTAATCGTGCAGCCCTACGTCCATCCTTCATTTAGCTGGTCCATCAACTTCACTCATGATTTGTCTTTTGAACAAACTGAAAGACCTCAAACCAACTATCCAGCCTCAAAAACCTCAGATTCTAACTGCTACAGATCTAAGGGGATGATGGATGGTCTGCCTGGGCGAAAAATCACTTGAATGAATTAATTTGAAGTTTTTGTTGCGGGCGATTAAATAAATAGAGTTTTTGTGTAATGGCGCATTTTTTGCTCCCCAGACCTTTCGTAGTGTTAGCTTCACATAGCAGTATGGCAAGCGACAACAACAACAACATAGGACACATGAAACAGCAACAGCAAGGGACAACATGGCTACCGGTGAGAGAGGGAAGTTTGTTCCCAAGAAAGGAATAAAACCCACTGTTGTTTGGAACTGGTGTGGGTTTGCTGTGACAGACATGGAGCTGAAGTGTAGTCCCCATGACCAGTAAAATCCAGAACGTAGAAAAACCTGAACCGGATCCTGAATAAGGATCTGATCTGGTTCCTCTGGGATCTAACGATCAATCTACCATTGAGATCATTAGGACTTCTCTTTATTTACGTTAGGGTGAATACATTTATCCTCATTTTGAGTCCTTAACATATTTAAGCAAGGCTCTACTGCCTTCGCTGGTCTGATACTGTTGCACAATTATTTCACTAGACAGCCACTCAGCTTAGCAGGGCTTACAAAGAGAGAGATAGCATCTAATTGGATGTGAGGAAAAGGGAAAGGAGGAGATAAGGAGAAAATGCAAAAAGGAAATGGAGAACGAAAAAAGACGTGGAAATGAAAAGGAAGAAGAGGAGGGAAAGAGGTGAAGTGAACAGAGGCTGGAAGAGGAGAGAGGAAATTAAAGAGACAAAAATAAACAGAAAAAAATGAATATATAGAAAAGGAGGGAGGATGACAGAGGGGAAGAGAGGTCTCCATGTAGCTACTATCAGCTGTTTATTGATACTCACTGAGATGAGCTCCAACACGGACACAAACACTCGTACAAATCTCAGTCCCCATGGCAACGGCACACCTTAAATAACCTTGGAGTAAACTTTAGAAATGGGACTAGAAGGAATGTCTTGGTATGCATGGAACAAAACTTTAATTAGGTTACAAACATTCATTTATCTTTAAAAAAAGACCTCTAAGTGAATCTGTTAAACACTAAATCCTTCAATAAACTCCAAAAACAAAAAAGAATCAACAACATTATTGAGCCTTTGCTTTAAGTTATCAACCAGTATTTCTAAAACACCTGCCCTCTAGTGGTCCAGAGCTAGTAAAGACTGCCTAGTTTGGGGAATCAACGCCTCTCATTGGACTGGTTAAAACTGGACTGGACTTGCATACAAGTGCTACAACTAATGGTACCACAACCCCATTCCTTCTTCCTCAAAACAATATTTGGGTCATTTTAAAGTGACGTTCTTTACCAATAAGGACCACACCCACCAGTGACATCACTCAAACTTCTCAAAATTGAGATAATAAGCTAGTTGAGATCAAGACGCCTCCCAGGACTCGCTCTGCAGGTTGGCCTGGGAACACCTTGGGGTCCCACTGGAGGGGCTGGTAGAGATGATGCCTCCACAACATGGATCCAGGCGAGGCGAGGCAGGAAGCAGTTCTTTGATTGAAGTAATAGTCATGGCTACACCAATGCATTAGAACTCTATATTACCTGTTAGGAAACCTCTACAGTTTAGCAGGAGACTGTTTGAAGTAGGGATGCACCGATACCGATATCGGCCCAGTATCGGTCCGATACCGGTTAAAATTACCCGATACCAGAAACCAATACCAGTGGTTTCACTGTCTGTGACTTGTGATTTATGTTGTAGTGTCCTATATTGAACACTAGGGGGAGCTATTGAGCTAAAGAGGAACAGTGTGGGTTGAGAGCTGGAGATGGTGCCAAATAGTTCATGTTATTTGGTTAAAATGTGGAAAACTGCAATAATTTCACTGTGAAATCACAGAAAATGGTTATTTTTCACCTTATATTTTAGTTTTGCGATCATTTTTATTAATATATTTTATTATTTTTTTAATCTAACTCAAAGCAGAGAAGAAAAAATAAAACCTGTATTCCAATTTGTTGCATTCTTTTGGTGTGGTAGAAGTATCGGTACTCGGTATCGGCGAGTACTCAGATTTAAGTATCGGTATCAGATCGGTTTTGAAAAAAGTGGTATCGATACATCCCTAGTTTGAAGACCTCGCTAAGACCCTTCACATACTTGCTTTTTTTTTTGAGTGGCTGATCTTTAGTGGGGTCTTAATCCAGTTTGAAGAGGGTCTTAGTGAAATCTAGACAGTTCTAGAATGCAGATGATGGGTGGATGGACGTAAAGGATTACTCGTCCTTTCACAAGTAACATCACCTCATAGGTTACATCCTATAATCCTTTTTGGAAATTAGAGTTGATTTTCATCATAAACATGATAGTACATATAATATTTATCACATAGAGCTGGTTTAAATAAAGAAAATCACAATATGTTTTTGTTATTTAATGATCATCAACATTCAGCTACTTTTCCCCCAATTTTTTGCCCCTGAAGTTTGAGTTTTATGATTTTAAGCTTTTGTCCACCTAAAACAGAGGTCACACAGTCCAGATCAGGTTCTGTCCGGACCGCACAGCATGTCCAGGTCTCGGCCCTCGGACTAGGGAGAGGGTGCGTGTCAAAGGGCACGCCCCCACCTAGTGAATTTGATCTGAATGGTCTCTGACCAATTTCAGAGATTTTTACCTCCAACAGGATTAGTACCTTCCTCAAAAACCTGCTGAACTGGATCCTATACATATCTCCTGCCCTCTAGTGGAATATATACCAGGTTTTAAAAGTGAAAAAAATCATAAAGGTAGAGTTAAGCATGATTAATAAAGTGGAAAACACCAACCTCTAAAGGTGACATTACATTCATAATCATTATTAACCGTGTCCGGCCAGGAGTCCCCATTAGGGAAACGGTTTGTTGTGTGTGGTACGTCGAGTCAAACTTTCACACTGCTCAACCTGCACTGCCCTCTGGTTTTTCTCCATTCCAATAATACCGACACGACTTTCAAAGAGAAAACGAACGTGGTGGGAATAACCTTTGTTGTGCGCGCGGCAGCCACAAAAGGAAATGCCTCAAATATTGTGTGTCGCTCTGAGAGCAGAGAAAACAGCTTGGCTGAAAGGATGAAAGGAGGAGGAGGATGCTTTTGGCATTAAGAACAACAAATCCTTCCCTCCTGTTCATTTTCCTCTGAAAGTAGTAGGAGGAAATAAATGAAAACAAACCGCGGGGAAGACAGCTATTGAATGATAAAATGAGGAGACAGATCTGACACAGTGGGCCCGTCCTCTTGACAGGATCTACACACCATACCCTTTAAAGCAGCGGTATTAATGTGTACTTGTTTGTAACGTATCTATAGAAGGACGACACTGGACCACTGTGGTACCTCTGTGGTCCACCAGAGGTATTTTCAGCCTCTTGGTATTTAGAGTGGTAGTCCATTTGATTGAAGATGTTTTGGGGTGGAGCATGCAGCTTGTGATTTATTGTAACAACGTTAAAGAAGCTCAGACTAGGGATGTGAACCCCCATCACTGCGTCTGATTCGATTCGTATCTCGATACGCTCCCAGTGATACGATACACCGACGATACGGTGAAGCCTCTGCTGATACGGTTCATCCTGTTTGCAGCCCCTGCAGCTCTATTGAGCGCGCACCACAACCCGCGTGGACCTGCTCAGCAGAAAGTAGCTGGTGAGATGAAAAGGCTGGGAACCCCTGAACTAATCGATGTCACCACTGTTTTCACCAACGAGAGACACACTGGAAAGTTGCGCATTTAGCAGTTAGTTGTGTCCGATACACGCTGAAGCTACTGGTGCAGTCGGATCCGACACGTCATGATCAAACCACCGGTTCAGATCGGTGAATCTCTCCGGGGACGAGCTTTCCCCTAAGGTTAGGTTAACTTAAAGCCCCTAGGAGGATTATTTTTCTCTGTATCAAAGTTTTCTAAATGTTTTAAATGATATTTCAGGTCTAAACTATGATCTATGGGTAGAGTTCCACAACATCTGTCATCCTGATGAAGACCCTCCTTCCTCCTTGAGACCCATTTGCATTATTTCTGGCCGCCGACCAGGACGCTCCGTATCTTTCTCTGTAGTCTCTGTAGGAGACTCAGAGCTCATTTCTACTAAACAGTCCTCCATTCCCATGCTGCTGAGAGATTTATTTTTATTTTTAAACATTTCTCCTAACAGAATGGCAAGGCTTGCCAAGGATACACGTTTATTTTGGTGGAGGACTCATTCTGGACCGAGAGTTTTCTTATTTCCGGTTCCTGTAGCTTCAGAACATCAGCTGCCGTTCTAAAGCCATGAATCAAAGACAGCAGGGACAGAGAGGCCAGCCTCTTACTTTGTGAGAATATGATTTGTGAACTGAGTGATTAAACCCTACAATGTAATCATAGTTTTTGAGCAGGAGTTTCAGTTTATGTCCAGCTTACAGACCGAACCGAAGTAATGCGCCGTGTGCATGCGACCGCATGTCAAGGTGTTTGGGAGGAGGAGCCGTTGGATTCAAAAACTGCTCTCTTACTGAAACAATCCAGAATGTGTCTATAGGGTTAGGACTTCACCTGGTGTGGTTTTCTTTGGTATACAGCAATGTAGAGCATTCTGTTCCAGGCTGTGTCCTTTGTTTGGTTGGCGTTGAGGCCGGCTGCCCAGTTTTGGTCAGCATTGGGGATAAGATGGAACATTTGTTGGTGTGTTTCTTTGTCTCTGTTTACTTTTTGGTTGTTGTGAGTTTGGTTATGTCTTAGCTAAAGGAATATGAGTTTCAGACTGAGACTGGTTTTGGTAGTTTGGTGCGTTACTCTTGGGACCTACTTTTACTCCTGAAAAAGACATCAAGATACTTGGTACTAGACTGGCCTAAAACGTAGGAACTTCACCTCTTGTTGCAAACCATCACAGTGTGCACTGAAGGCCATGGCCTGAACACACAAACAGAAACGCATCATCTGCAAAAAGCAAGACGAGACCCTAAAATTCCCAATCAAGATGCCTTCCTCTCCATGACTACACCTCCAGTTCCTGTCCCTGGGAACCACAGACAGAATCAGAGACCAGGGACAGCCCTGGTGGAGTCCAGCTCAGCTTGTGTTAAGAGTCTAGATGTAGCCAATACGTTGGCTATGTTCACAGCAACAACAAAACAAACAGACTGACATGATGCATCTAATATCTCTGTAGGATTGGTGCCTCTCCACCCCCACAGGGTACGTTCAGGTCAGTATCTCACCGGTCTGAGACTTGTAATGCCTGACGACACAAAATTTCATGAAAATATACAAACTTCTTGGTGCAAACAGCACTTTGGCAAGGTTTCATACAGCAGAGCAACTGCCGCTATTCTGAGAGAAGTTGTGTCCGAAATTAAGCAATACATGAGCAAAGTTGTGCAAGTCGCTGAAATACTTTAAGAAACCTCATGAATGTTTTTAGACATGGAATCCCTTTTGACTACTATTTGCAAATTGTTGCTAACAGTTACAGCCTTATAGGGTACCGACTTTGAGAAAGGCAAGGAAAGACAGGAACGTCTTACCTTGGCCAACTGGAGGGTCACCCATTTTGTGAAGGTCTTTTTCTGAACGTCTTCTCTCTCATCTGCAGAAACGAAATGAAAAACACCCAATCAGGAAAAACAGACCTGTGGACGTCAGTCTTTTCAAAGATTACAAGTCAAGTCAGGAACACATGAAAAGGACACGTAGCACAACACACAGTTAATCATCTCTCTGACAAACAGATTGAAGACCATCTATGTTGAACTGTGACTCAGCCTTATGCACTATAACACACCCTTGAAATACACACCCGTAGACACACACACACACAAAACAAAAGTGGTGCTTAACATGATAAGAGGCTCTTCTAATCTTGCTCGAGGCTAATTGTATCCTCATTATATCAATCAGTGTACCACTCACTGGGCTTCACTGACTAGCTGTCACAGGACAAACTAGAGTAAGACCTCTTATTAAGCATCGTGACAAATCTAATCACAAGTGTACCACTCTGGTATGACATTTAACTCTAAATGGACCGCCATGAAGCCGAAGATATGCTCACATTGTAGCATTAACACCACACATTCTTAAGAACTCTTTCTGGACAAAAAAGTGTTTTACTAATAAAAATTGCTAAATACTTTGAACTGGAAAGAGATGATTTTTTTCCAGTTTCAGCAATAGCCTACCGACTCGTTAGGTAAGTGTCATTTCATCAGAATGAAATCAACGGGCATTAGTGCTGAGAGAAGGATGCTAAAGCTGCAGCTCCCCTTGTGGTGGGTGAACGATTCAGCAACTTAACTCAACAGTAACACAAGCAGCAACAAAGATAGTTATTTATTCCATAAGTGGAGGTGTTAAAACCATTGTTAGGTGTAGTAACAGTAGAGACTGAATTTCCAACTGTTGTTTACATAAAAGCTAGTGTTAGCATTACAGAACTGCTGATATAAGAAGTTAGACTAAAGTTTTCACAAGCAGCAAAACTAACAAAAAAAACTGTGTTTGCTGTGAATCTGTTATAAAAGAAATAAAAACAACTTCAAAAGCCAAATCTTTACTCTTTACAAGCATGAGCTAGCATTATTTGCAACAAAGCTAAATGTTACAAGAAATCAGGATATTTTCTTTTTCATTCTGACAAAAACATTGTAGCACATGTTATGAAGAAAGACAGAAATAAAAATTATGGCAGAAATTGAATCTCCACTCGCTATTTTTGTTTATATACAAGCTAGCATTAACATTACAGCACAGCTAGCCACTACAGGAAGTTACACTTGAAATTATTTCTATAAATGGAGATGCTAACATTACACTTTGATTGTAATTTGTAATTTCTTAGCTGTAGCAAAGCAAACTGGAGAGACCAAATCCCTGTTATGTTTGTTTATACAAACTAGTGTTAGCATTGCAGCACACCTAGCTACTACAGGGAGTTACACTTTGAATTATTTCCATAAATAGAGATGCTAACGTAAACATTATTAGCTGTAGGGACCAATTCTCCATGGTATTCCTGTTTATGTGTGTTATTTTTAGCATTGCAGCACAGCTAAAGGAAGTCAGTATTTTAATTTCTTTAACCCTCGTGCATTGTTGCAGCCTACAAGTAAAAACACCAGTGTTAAATCAACACTAGAGAGAATCTCCATCTAGTGCAATCTCTAGTGTTGATTTAACACTAGTGGAGTTGATTTAACACTGGTGTTTTTACTGTGTAGTATACTAGACCGTCAGTTCTGCTCTGCAGACTTTGGTCTAGTCACGCTCCATTGGAACCTCAGCAGCCCACTGACTGGTCCGGTCAGTCTCATACTGGGCCAATCACAGCGCTCTAATGGTTTGGTGGGCGGGATTAGCTGATGACTGAGGAGCTCTGACTCTGAATTTAAACAACATGGCGGCAGCTCGGGAACGGTGTTCATATGAAACGGATTTGTTATCAACTTTAGACGATTTAGATTGTAGCTTTTCTTTAAGACGCGAAAAGATAGAGGAACTTAAGTCTTTTATTTTGAAAAAAGATGTATTGGCTGCTTTACCGACAGGATACGGTAAAAGTTTAATCTACCAGCTGGTTCTGGTTGTTGCTAAACTGCTCTGATTGGACCTAGCGCTATCCAATAGCATGTGAAGACAGTTTGATTGACAACCGTTAGTCCCGCCCCTATGAATGAGTTATTTCCGTGAACATATATAGTCTGGCTTGCCAGGCTAGCATTGTTGAGGATATTTTTGTCCATTTCAGTAAATTTTCCTTCTTCCTCCAACCAATGTGTTATGTTTTTGCAGATAAAATTCAAATTTTATTTAAAAACTTTTTTTAAACTACTGAAACGAACACAGAAATTTTATTTATTTACTTATTTCACTTTAAAAAGTTGCATCATGTAATCAAACTGGCATTTAAAGAGTTAAAGTCCTGAATATAATTTAATATTTGAATCTTTTGATCAGGACTTACATTGATCAATGATTCAACTCAAAACAAAATACAAAATAAATCATCAGAAATGTTTTTACAGCATAACATTTTTGTCCTGTAATGACTCAAGAGGCTATAGTAAATTAAAGAGATGCCTGAGGGTTAAAGGAAGTAAGGACGCTCCTTTCAGTCCTGCACCTCCGTTCACCACACACTTTTTATCTTTCCCCAATTAGATTTAAAGTATTTATTTTGTCTAATCTTATCTTTAGGTGCAAATACATTGTTTTAAAACTACAGTGTCTATAAAATGCTCATACGTTGTTCACACCACAACATCCCAGCATCAACTTGTAATTTAATGTATCGTTTGTTGTTTACAGTGTTTAATGGTTGGAACAATAAACTCATTTCTTTTAAATCTACCCAGTCAGAACTGGAAAAAATATTTTTGCAAAGACGCTAATTTCCTCACACCATTCTTTAGCTGAAACGTCAGCTCTGACAAAGCAGACAAAAACTTTCATTTCACAGTTTTATTGACTTTCAAAGGATCCAAGGTTGCAGGGATTTTATTCCCGCTAAGTGAAGTCAATGTCATCGCTTAAATGTAATTAAAAATGAACTAAACATTTAGGTTATTAATCTAAAAAAATGTCTGGTTCATTTGAGTTTTTGCTTCTGACGAATTCTCTGGGTGTTGTGGATTACACGGCGTGGGCGCAGCGCGGTGAGACGACCGCACCGTGACCTGTAATAACACCTCTGCCATTTCAGTAGGAACGGGGTCACCTCCCATTAATACAGAGATGAGTTACACTGTGATCTAGAAGCAGAGCGTCAGGTTAAATATTAATCCTGCTCTGCTAACGGTACTCTTTCAGCGTGTTTGTCTGCGACTGTGATTGTGCACGCTGACACTGGCCAGGCGCTGACTAATGGAGCTGGTAATGAACCTTCTCCTTTAATTAAAAGGTTGCACGTTGACAAGAAGCGCACTGCAGAGACTCAAGCACTTTCTCTCACACACAATTAAGGGTAGGTACCTGCATTCTGAACACAGAAGCATCTAACCAAGAGACACGGACCCCCGTCTATTCTGATTCATTTTTTATTTATGGATACAAAGAGTAAAAAAGGTTCTGGACACAGCTCCGATTTTCTAAATGAACATATTTCTAAAGGTCCTTTTGATGTGAGATTCTCACCAGATGTTGAAGACAACCCATCCAGTCCACACATGTAAAGAAATCAAATCATCCATGTCCACACATTATGAGTAATAACATGGAACGGCAGGGACAAAGGACTGAACATAAAGAAAGGAGGGTGCAAAAGGGCATAGAGAGTAAGGACAGCAGCTGGAATCTATCACTAATTAGAAATCAATCCTTCCACTTTGTGTAAATCAATTACCTTATTTTACTCACTGTATCTCAATAAAGTCGTTGTCAGTTTGAGTTAATCAAAGACCATATCTCTAATATAACTCTATGAGTTTTTAGGCCACATGGCCCCTCTGAAGAGACCAGAAATAACATGAACTTTGAGCAAAGTTTAGATTAACTTTGATCATCAAAACAATCATTTTAGCAGGTTTCCTGACCAATTTTTATTACAATAATTGGTGTGAGTTTCTACAGCAAAATGGCACATGGTCAACTGCTTCTGCATTCAGCTTCAGAATTAGCTTAAAGTGGCTCAACTTTCACCAAAAAGATTTGTTTTCAACAAAGAAAAGTGTACAACATTTTAACCAGCAATCAATTATAAGAATTCAAATCTATCTTCTCATCTTTCAAACCCAACATTTCGAAAAGCATTGCATTATTTTAACCTGTTTGATTGGCTGATGGAAGTGTAGCTCAATGGTTCCTAACGCTGACCCAACTGTAGGTCCTGACACACCTATAGTTCCTAAAATAAACCCAACTGTAGGTCCTGACACACCTATAGTTTCTAAAATAAACCCAACTGTAGGTCCTGAAACACCTATAGTTCCTAAAATAAACCCAACTGTAGGTCCTGAAACACCTATAGTTTCTAAAATAAACCCAACTGTAGGTCCTGACACACCTATAGTTTCTAAAATAAACCCAACTGTAGGTCCTGACACACCTATAGTTCCTAAAATAAACCCAACTGTAGGTCCTGACACACCTATAGTTNNNNAAGTAAGTAAGTAAGTAAGTAAAGTTTATTTATATAGCGCCTTTCACAGATATACATCACAAAGCGCTTGACAATATAAACAAAAAAAACAAAACAGAGAAAACATTGAAAATAAAAAACAAAACAGAGATTTGGGGGTACCAGATACAATATTTGGGCAAGATTTGTGGTACCTTCAGGGGATCTACGTACATTGTAAATGATGAGATACATTGAAAATAAAAAACAAACCAAACAGAGATTTGGGGGTACCAGATACAATATTTGGGCAAGATTTGGGGTACCTTCAGGGGATCTACATTGTAAATTATGAGATATAGTGGGACATTGACTTGTGTAAGGAACTAAAGTCTTGGGCAGAAATATTGGGGCAACTTCAATACAATATTTGGACCAAAAATAAAGATGGGAGCCAGATACAATATTTGGGCAAGATTTGGGGTACCATCAGGGGACCTACATTGTAAATTATGAGTTAAAGTGGGACATTTACTTGGGCTTGGGCAAAGAGAAATATTGGGGCAAACTTCAAGATTTGGGGTACCATCAGGGGACCTGCATTGTAAATTATGAGATAAAGTGGGACATTGGCTTGTGTAAGGGACTAAAGTCTTGGGCAGAAATATTGGGACAACTTCAACACAATATTTGGGCAAAAAAAATAAAAATAAAGATGGGAGCAGAAGAAAATGTAAACAAAATGGAGGGAGGGAGTAGCATTTTACACACAGTCACAACAACCGATAAACACATCAAGGAGGGAGGGGGGGTTCAGGATCTCCACCAGCAGCAAGGACACGGCACAGCTGACCGACCTTCACTCCCAGTAG
>SSNR01000353.1:355590-378144 GCA_006937965.1 Callopanchax toddi
CCGTATTGTGGTACATATCGTATCGTTGTCCCTGTATTGTGGTACATATCGTATCGCTGTCCCTGTATTGTGGTACATATCGTATCGTTGTCCCCGTATCGTGGTACATATTGTATCGTTGTCCCTGTATCGTGGTACATATCGCATCGTTGTCCCTGTATTGTGGTACATATCGCATCGTTGTCCCCGTATCGTGGTACATATCGTATCGTTGTCCCTGTATCGTGGTACATATCGTATCGTTGTCCCTGTATCGTGGTACATATCGTATCGCTGTCCCTGTATCGTGGTACATATCGTATCGCTGTCCCTGTATCATGGTACATATCGTATCGTTGTCCCTGTATTGTGGTACATATCGTATCGTTGTCCCCGTATCGTGGTACACATCGTATCGTTGTCCCTGTATCGTGGTACATATCGTATCGTTGTCCCTGTATCGTGGTACATATCGTATCGCTGTCCCTGTATCGTGGTACATATCGTATCGCTGTCCCTGTATCGTAAGTAAGTAAAGTTTATTTATATAGCGCCTTTCACAGATATACATCATAAAGCGCTTGACAATATAAACAAAAAAAACAAAACAGAGAAAACATTGAAAATAAAAAACAAAACAGAGATTTGGGGGTACCAGATACAATATTTGGGCAAGATTTGTGGTACCTTCAGGGGAGCTACGTACATTGTAAATGATGAGATACATTGAAAATAAAAAACAAACCAAACAGAGATTTGGGGGTACCAGATACAATATTTGGGCAAGATTTGGGGTACCTTCAGGGGATCTACATTGTAAATTATGAGATATAGTGGGACATTGACTTGTGTAAGGAACTAAAGTCTTGGGCAGAAATATTGGGGCAACTTCAATACAATATTTGGACCAAAAATAAAGATGGGAGCCAGATACAATATTTGGGCAAGATTTGGGGTACCATCAGGGGACCTACATTGTAAATTATGAGTTAAAGTGGGACATTTACTTGGGCTTGGGCAAAGAGAAATATTGGGGCAAACTTCAAGATTTGGGGTACCATCAGGGGACCTGCATTGTAAATTATGAGATAAAGTGGGACATTGGCTTGTGTAAGGAACTAAAGTCTTGGGCAGAAATATTGGGACAACTTCAATACAATATTTGGGCAAAAAAAAATAAAAATAAAGATGGGAGCAGAAGAAAATGTAAACAAAATGGAGGGAGGGAGTAGCATTTTACACACAGTCACAACAACCGATAAACACATCAAGGAGGGTGGGNCTAAAATAAACCCAACTGTAGGTCCTGACACACCTATAGTTCCTAAAATAAACCCAACTGTAGGTCCTGACACACCTATAGTTCCTAAAATAAACCCAACTGTAGGTCCTGACACACCTATAGTTCCTAAAATAAACCCAACTGTAGGTCCTGAAACACCTATAGTTTCTAAAATAAACCCAACTGTAG
This sequence comes from Callopanchax toddi, assembly GCA_006937965.1. Taxonomy (NCBI): domain Eukaryota; kingdom Metazoa; phylum Chordata; class Actinopteri; order Cyprinodontiformes; family Nothobranchiidae; genus Callopanchax; species Callopanchax toddi. The sequence continues at coordinate 357,041 of SSNR01000353.1, forward strand.
GTCCTGACACACCTATAGTTCCTAAAATAAACCCAACTGTAGGTCCTGACACACCTATAGTTTCTAAAGTTAACACAATGGTGGGTCCAAAAACAACAACGATTCCCAAAGTTCACCAAACCATGGGTCCTGAAATGATGGTTCCTAAATTTCACCAAACCTTAAGTCCTGAAACACCAACGGTTAGTCCTAAAACAATTGTTCCTAAAGTTGTCCCAACCTTGGGTCCTAAAAATCCAGTGGTTCCCAACGTTGACCCAACCGTAGGCTCTGAAACACCATTTCTTTAAATGACTCCGAGAAATTAAAATACATTTTAATGATTGCTGAAAGTGTGTTTTTCCATCCTTTTTGCAAGATTAAATCAATAAATCAATGGGTTGTAAACACATGAACATGGTGTAATGATTGTTAGGGCAGTGGTCCTGATGCTCTTGAATCTTTTTTTAAGGAATCAAATAAGTGATCAATGAGATTTTAAGTTCTTGACCATTGTAATTATTTTGTGGATCGGACAACAAAAGTACTAAAAAGTAGAAAGCTACTTAAAAGATTTGGTATGAAAACCCTAAAACAAAGTGAGTACCACAAATGGTTTTATACATTCAAAACTATACAGAAACTCTTCATGTTTTTTATTGCTCAAACAGCAGATTGCAAGTGATGCTTATGTACACAGATTCAATGTAATTAGCAACTACAGCTATTAATTATTGATTGAGTTTTCCAATTATTTTGAAGACCCTCTGACCCGTTGGGTCTAAGGATGCTGACTTTGAAACCATGGCCCTGGGCATGCGTCTAGCTGAAAACCAGCTCATGAAATGACACAACCCAGCATCTGTAGATGTATGCTAGCCTTTCATGGCCTTGTGTGTGTGCATATACATTTAGGTGTGCTGTCAGAAACGTCGAAGAATTGAGAATTAGTGGCTGGAAGCAACCAGAGACCTGGGGGGGGATGCACGATCGATAGTCTATTTATAGCCTCCTGTTGTTTTGTCAATGAAATCTGCACTTGCTTCACACACAGACACACATTTGTCAAAATGCATTTGCAGAAGTATTCTTCTGACACGATGCACTCCACAGCTCGTACCATGAAACTGAGATTTAGGACCTTTTATGAGTGAATTTTATCATCCTTTTATGATCGCTGACCTCTTAGACTAAACCGTACCCCGTACTAAATTCTAATATAAAGCCCCAACACTCAAAAACATTTTCAATCAGAAGTACTTTCATCCCCTCACTTAAAAGATGTCTGCACAAGTTATGCTGGTAATATTTTAGCTGACAGAAGAAAGAATAAAAGACATTATTATAGTTCATACTAAATCTCTTACATCCCTTACACGACAGGGGGTGGCCACGGCTCAGGAGGCATGAGAGGTGGTCTACTGACTGTGAGATCAGGGTTCGAGTCATGGTGCCAGTTTGACACATGTCCAAGTATCCTTGGTAAGATACTGCTGCCCTCTGCCCTCCTCGAGGATGGGTCAAATTCAGAAAAACTAGTCCCACCATGCTGTATTGAGGTATAGTATATGTATGTGGCCCAATTTTCATTCCTTTTCTTTTAACCAGGTCAAATTTAAAGAATTACCAGTTCTAGCACAACTCGACATTCATGGCCTGAAAGTTTTAGAACAACTAATATTTTTCTACCTTTTTTTGAGCAAATAAGTCTTCAGGCTATCTAATAAAGTCCACCAAGCACCAAGATCATCTCCTAAAGTTGATCTAGCTGTGAGATGAGGGCTCCACCAGGTCGTTGGGTTGGTTGGATGGCCTGGTGTCAACAAGGACAAAAGAAGCTACTTCTCTCCACGAAAACCATCAGGGACAGACTGACTCCTCTAACCGTCTAGGCTGGTTGTGAACAATGTCTTTTCCAGCATGATGGCGTACCGTGACTTCTGAGGAACAAAGCATCAACGTGTTGCGTCCAGGAGGACTTGTGATCAATCATCAAGAGGAATCGGTAAAATCGTACCATTTACGAGTTAGCATAAACAATCTGCCAAGGTAGAATTATGTCGTTTGAAAAAGATAATATACAAACTAATTGCTGACAGGTAAGTGGGCGATGCCACACAGTCTGCTGTGGTAATAAACTAAGCTTTTACATACATTTAAAAACCAAAGGAGATAAAGAGGAAGGAGAGGAGGAGTAGCAGTGAGTGTATTCGAAGGCCCAGTCTTCCACCCTTATGCCTCTCAATTGCGCATTCCTGCGGAGATGTCCTTAGGGTGTCCCGATTCTCTTGGGTGGAGACTCCGGACCTTGTCCCCGCCCCCTTTTCCACCCTCGATACGCACTTCGTCAAAGTCCGCATTGGTGCGGACTTCGGCGAAGTATAATTCCAAGTGCACTTCATAGAGGACTGTAGGGTGGAAGTGAGAGTATTGGGACAGGACCATACTTTCTGAACCATCATGGTACCAATGTTTAGTTCAGGTCCAGTACACGTAATGAATCAGCTGGTAGCATGGTTAGCATTTAGCCACCATAAAAACAGGACTTACAAAGAGCTACGCACGGACACACGAGGGTTCAACTCATCACCTAGTCTAATAATCCAATACTGAGAACGAGAGAAATGACACTACAAGATTTTATGAAGTCTGAAGAAACAGTGGAGAAGAAAAAAAACAAATAAACTGGACAAATGGAGGAAGTGAAACTCTGACAGATATGAAGAGTCTGGAGAAGAGTGACATCAAACCACAGCAGGAGATCAATCATCCAGGTGACGGCTGACAGAAACTTTGTTAAAACAACCAATAAATCCTTTAGCAGGTGGGAGTCGAGGCTGTAGGAGCCCAGTTACACTCTTTGAATTAAAGAAGCTCTGAGATTACTGGATAAAACATAAAACAGCTGTTTATTAATAAAGATTTACTGTCTAGATTTGAATATTCTGAGTCAGGTTTTTAGATGAACCACTGCATGTCTGTTAGGATATGAACTCAGCTCTGTTTGTCTTTTTACTTCTCTGAATGATGCTTCAAAAGCTGAAATAAGCTGGAAATACACGACAGACGGTTTAAACTGTGGATGTTTTTACTCGTTTTTGGTTCATCCTTCATGAATGAGATGTAACTTTAAACATCTAAAAACCTAGTCTTGGTGAAAAGAAACAAGAGTCCTCTTTAAGACTCCCACTGACCTAATGGTTCTTAACAGAACCAGGATAATGAAAGAGAAGGTCTCACAAGAAAACAGCTCACATCAACAAGAAGTTCATCATATTGTTTCATTTCTGTTGGATTTCACTTCTCGATGGTTTTAATAAGATGTAGAATTCATTTTTTAACTTATTTTTTTTTATTAAATTGATCTGATGATGTATGTGTTGCCATAGCAACATAGACAGCATAAACTAAACATCTCATACTATTACACTTTAAAACATGAAATAATAGTCTGAAAATCATATTTAACTGAGATATGTATTTCACATTATAACCATGACAATATTTATTATAGTAATAAATGTACTAAAAACATTTTCATGTTATTTGTATACAATATTTATTCTAGACTTATTTATTCTAGACTATATTTATTACAGTTGTTAGGATGTAATAATTACACAAAATGTTTGTCATCATAATATAAAAATTATACCAAATACGTTAGAAACAATGGTACAATAAGTACCATATTAAATTAATAATGGTATTATACTGATTATAAAATATTTACTATAGTAATAAGGATATTATAAAATGATACAAAGTATTAATTATAATAATAATTCTGTTCAAATAATAAATATGGCAATAACACTATACTGAGTATACAACACATTCATTACAGTAATAAAGATTTTATAAAAGGTATGTACAATATTTATAAAGGTAATAATATTATATGAATACTATAACGTTTTTAAAATTCTACTTAAAAATTATACTAAAGCAAAATATTCATTAAAGTAAAATTCGTCTTATAATAATTTTATATTTGTCATAAAAATAATGCATTCATTATATGAAACGTGTAATATAGTAGTAATATTATATGTATGTCAAACATGTACTATAGTCAAAAGTATATTACAATAATTATAACATTTTGTATTATAATAATATATTAATTATACAAAACATTTGTTATGGTAATAATATTAAAATTAGAAAAATAAAAATGTTATCCTAAATAAATCTTAGTTTTAAATATAAATGGTATACCATTAAATATAAATGGTGCTGCATTAAAGACTCTGACCACTAGGGGGCAGCAGTTCTTACCTCCTCAGCTCTAACACAACGAGATCTCACGGTATCCTGGGTTTGGTGGTCTCTTCATTCAGCTCACACATAAAGAGCCAGTGTTTTTATTTCTTCTGTAGTGAAACATTCTGGTTCAGGGAGCTGATAACAGCCTGGAGTTGTTACTATACTGACAGTTTAAATCAACTAGACTCAATCATCAGGCTAATAGTACAGCACATCGTATCGCTGTCCCTGTATTGTGGTACATATCGTATCGTTGTCCCTGTATTGTGGTACATATCGTATCGTTGTCCCCGTATTGTGGTACATATCGTATCGTTGTCCCTGTATTGTGGTACATATCGTATCGTTGTCCCCGTATTGTGGTACATATCGTATCGTTGTCCCTGTATTGTGGTACATATCGTATCGCTGTCCCTGTATTGTGGTACATATCGTATCGTTGTCCCCGTATCGTGGTACATATCGTATCGTTGTCCCTGTATCGTGGTACATATCGTACCGTTGTCCCTGTATCGTGGTACATATTGCATCGTTGTCCCTGTATCGTGGTACAAATCGTATCGCTGTCCCTGTATCGTGGTACATATCGTATCGCTGTCCCTGTATCGTGGTACATATTGCATCGTTGTCCCTGTATCGTGGTACATATCGTATCGCTGTCCCTGTATCGTGGTACATATCGTATCGCTGTCCCTGTATCGTGGCACATATCATATTGCTGTCCCTGTATCGTGGCACATATCGTATCGCTGTCCCTGTATCGTGGCACATATCGTATCGCTGTCCCTGTATCGTGGCACATATCGTATCGCTGTCCCTGTATCATGGTACATATTGTACCGTTGTCCCTGTATCGTGGTACATATTGCATCGTTGTCCCTGTATCATGGTACATGTCGTATCGCCATGTTCATGGATAATGAGTAATGTATTAGTCCAGTCAAAGGGTTACTTGGATCATAATAATTAAACTAATCATAATTTTTATTATTATCATCATTTTATTGTATTATTATTTGTTTACTTTTTTATATTACTATATAGTAGGGATGCACGATACCCATATTGGTAATGGGCCGGTCCCGATACCATGTACTCGTTAAAGTTAACCGAAAATAGAATCTGTCTTCAAATTTATTGTATTTTTTTTTGTGCGGTAGAAGTATCGTATCGGTACTCTGTATCACCAAGTACTCAGATCCCAGTACTGCATCGTACTGGTTTGAGAAAAGGTGGTATCACTGCATCCCTACTACATAGCATAGCAAAGACCATGACCTGTTGAGCAGCTGGAACCTAGCTGTTGTTCCATAATGAACTTAAGACATTTTTAGACTAAATTACACTAAAATATCTGATGCTCTTTGAGTGTATTGACCTGGTGGCTATGAATCAAATGAACAAGTCTTTATTTTTTACCAAGAAAGTGTAAAGTTTAAATGTAAGAGTCTAATCTCGTGGCTCTTCAAGGTCAACCGGGTCATTATTAAACAGTTCTCTCCCATCTTTGTGTAAAGGTTTGCAGTTCAGCTGCCGGCGTGGTGCGCTCTCCATAATGGAAGAGCCAGGCTGATATTTAAATGAAAAGGTAATTAAGTGAGTCTGACGCTAAATGTCATCTATATGCCACATATCGCCCTAATAATCACTCAGAATATGTATTCATCATCCTAAAATGCATTCCTAATAGATTTCCACTGCGTGTGGTAGATGGATAAATTCATCACAGCTGTCTGATCCATCATGGGGGCTACTCTTAACAGGCTTGTCAGAGTCCTAATGGAGCTTAGTCAAAGTGTAAGCACAGGAGCCCCAGGAGGGCAAACAAGTGATCTGTCTCCTGTGCCACCGAGACCCGGCGTGAAAGCCATGTTTGTCACTGTTTTGGCCACAGCTGCCTGGCAACTGTCACAGCTATTAGCCACAGAAAGAATATGAGACCAAATCCAATCAGATCAGCTCATTACAGAGAGATGGGACGGAGAGGAAGTGATGGAACGAGGAAGGACAAAAAGAGATGGAGAGATAAAGAGTGCATGAGGTGGAGGAGAGAGAAAGGAAAAGCAGGAAAACGACAGCAGGAAGGAAGCTGATTAGAAAGTGAGAGATGTGGATGACAGAGTTATGCTAGCCAAATCAAATCAAAAGTACTTTATTAAAACCAGAAGGGAATTAGATGTTTTAGTAACTCGTTATTTAAGTATCCTCAAGATGTTTCTCCCTGTGGTCAGAAAGGATCGTCTGTTGTTGGTTTGTAGAGACGATACTTCAGTGTCAACACCTTTCTTTAAAGACAGCACAATGGAATGCATTCCAGGTGAATCAGCCAATCAGAGGGCAGCCTGACAGTACACTGTCAGAAATAAAGGACAAGAATTGTACCTTTTTTTGTCACTGGGGTGGTACCCTCAAAAGTACAGTTTTGTACCTTTAACTGGGGGTTATATCCCAAGGGGAACAAATATGTACCTTTTAGGGTACATATTTATACTCCTTAGGGTACATATGTGTCCCCTAAGGGGTACAAATTTTTACCCTAAGGTACAGGTTTGACTAGTAAAAGGTACAAACTACAAGGGTAAAAATTTGTACCCCCAGTTAAGGTTCAAAAAGGTACCCTCAAAAGGTACAATTTTGTACCTTAACTGGGGGTACAAATTTTTACCTTTGTAGTTTGTACCTTTTACTAGTCAAACCTGTACCTTAGGGTACATATTTGTACCCCTTAGGATACAACCCTGCAGTTAAAGGTACAAAACTGTACTTTTGAGGGTACCACCCCAGTGACAAAAAAGGTACAGTTCTTGTCTTTTCATTTCTGACAGTGTAGATGGGAGGCAGTTTGATCAATTCTGTCAAACTCAGATAGAAAATTACTACATGTACAAGAAACTAGACCAAGAAGATGCATAAGATGACTGTAGCTACACGTTAGACTTGGGCGGTATTCAAATTTAGATATTGTCAAAGATTCTCCACGTTTTACCGCGGTGTACGGTAATTCCCTGACCAGGGTTGGACTGGACTTTTGGTCATGGCTCCCACCATGAGCACCTACAGCTGATGTTCGGTTTGGACGGACGACTATGTTGTGGGTTTGTCCGAGGACTGTAAGAACGCAAACACACCTACGGCTGTACTAGCTCACGACGCAACAGGAAGTGCTGGTTAGGGCCCTGTCCCAATACTCACATTTCTACCCTTGCACCCCTCAGTTGTGTGTTCCCGTGGAGGTGCGCAGGTGCTTAGGGTGTCCCGATTCTCCTGGGTGGAGACTGCGGACCTTGTCCCCGCCCTCTATTCCACCCTCGGTACGTGCTCACTATGCACTTCACCAAAGTCCGCATTGTGCAGACATCAGCAAAGGGTATTACCCATAATTCCTAGTGCACTTCGCGGAGGACCGTAGCGTGGAAGTGTAAGTATTGGGACATGGACCTAAAACGAGCCTCTCAGATCGTGGGCTGCATGACCGGTCCATACTGGTGCGAACTGGTCCAAAGGTACCTTTGGCCCACCTGGCCGTTGCTATTTTAAACACCGGCTGTATACGGTATTAGCATAATACCGTCCAAGCCTACTACACATCCTGCATCTGGTAATCCACCTTCTTTACTTTTTCTGCTCATCTTCAAATCTCTGTCTGCTGTAATCATCTGAACACCATGTAGGTAGAAAACTGATAACTTCAACATGACTCAAGTATCCCTTAAGATGTTGTTACGTACAAGCAAGTTCTACATCATCTGCAAAAGGGGCCTTAGGCAATACAAGATGCATTGGCTTAGTTTTAGAATAAAATTTTTTTTTCCATTTCCACCAGTTTCATGTACTCCTATTACACTTTATCTCCCTGAAAATTAATTCTGGTTATAAGGCAATAAAACAAAAAAAACCTCCCAAAGCAAGGCTGCTCCAGATGTACCAGGACCATTTCTCTTCAGCTCGAGATGCACAGATGGGCCGGACCGCTGCTCTATACCTCGTGTGTGTGTGTCAGACAGTGATAATGTGTGTGTCCACAGAAGCGAAGGAAAAAAAATAAATGTGTAGGCTCCAAAATGTAGTGCTGATACCCATCATCTGCAGCCAGCGAGCAGGAGGAGGGAGAGACGGGGACAGCAGAGACGTGAGAATAAAAACACAGCTAAGGAAATGTGCTAAGTGTCAGAGAGATAATACTCTTCACCTCAATCACCCGTCACTAAAACACATCCTCCGACTACCAATCACCGTACTACAACACAAACACTGACTCATCCACGAAGGAGCTCCGTTTGCTGTAGATCGCTGAAAAACAAACCTAAAATTTGATTTCTCTTTCTGATTTATTACAATACTTTTCTCTATATGTTTCGTGCATCAATATCGCGTTAAATATTCGATAAATCTCACAGCAGCACTAGTATAAGGTCAGCCCAAACCACAGCTGGCTCTAAAAATCAACCTCCCTTTCACTCCTTCCTATGTGAGTGCAGCGAGCTGTGAGCAGAGAAATGAGATTTCCTGCCTCATCACATGCCATCATTGTCAGTTTGACGTCTGTGGCACAAAAGGCTGCAGCGTTGCTAGCATGAACATTCATATATGCTTCAGTTCATTGTTGGGTGGTAACCAGTGAATTTACAGTCTCAATTCAATCAATCAATTAGAGAAAATACTTGATTTATCCGTAAGGGAAGTTTAAAACAAGTTAGGTATAGCTAGTTATTTTACACAAACAGTCTCAGAACTATCACCCTTTTTTAAAATCGCCACAATATATTTATAGCTAAACTATCTTAGAACGTTGTTAAGAGGCATGAAGAAAACATAAGCTCTAAGATACAGTTCATTATCTGGACTGTAGAGATGATATTTCACAGTAGCATGTTCCGGATTACTAGCCTAGTAAACTAGAGCATCGGTTCTGCTCTGCAGACTTTGGTCTAGACACGCTCCATTGGAACCTCTGCAGTCCCCTGATTGGTCCGGTCAGTCTCGTACCGGGCCAATCACAACGCTCTAATGGTTTGGTGGGCAGGATTAGTTGATGATGGGAGAGTTTTGAATCTGAATTTAAACAACATGGCAGCAGCTCGGGAACCGCGTTCGTGTGAAACGTCTTTATTATCGACTTTGGACGATTTAGATTTGAGCTTTTCTCTAAGACGTGAACAGATAGAGGAACTTAATGAAAAAGGACGTATTTGCTGCTTTGCCGATGGGAGACGGTAAAAGTTTATTTTACCAGCTGGTTCTGGTTGTTGCTAAACGGCTCTGATTGGTCCTAGCGCGATCCAATAGCATGTGAAGACGGTTTGATTGACAACTGTTGATCCCGCCCCTATGAATGAGTCATTTCAATGGGTCGTGGCCAGACTATATATCCACATACAGTATATGTATACAGCTCAGTATACAGGCTACTGGATTTCTCCATCTGTTGTTGACAGTATTAATCCACCTCCTTTGCTTTTTCTGCTCCTCTTAAAATCTCTGTCTGCTTGTAGTGGATAACTTGCTTTAAGTTTTGATTTGCAGCCTACCTGAAACTTTACAAAAAAAAATTTAAAACGTAAAGAAAGTATTAAAAAAGTTAAAATGCACAAATGTTTTTCTTTTTTAAAAAGTAAATTATATAACTAAATTGAATTAGATACAATCTATAAAAGAAAAACGAAACTTAACAACAATGTAAAAGTTAAAAAGTACAATGTTAAGGCCATGGCAGAAAACTCCTAAGCAACAACACGTACGGACACCGAACTGAAGAAGTAACAATGGGTTTTATTATAAAGAACCAGGCAGGCGGCTGAAGGCTGAGCTCGGGTTCTGGTTCCGTTCTAGGAGGAGAGTCAGGGTTAATGATGAGCTTGAACAGGAGATGAGACAGGATGCTGAATGCCAGGAGGTGAATGGTGTCTTACGGTTTCCAGAAGAGGATGAGAACTCGCAGAGGAGAACGTGTGTAATCCTGGTGGAGTGGTGAGTGGTGGTGGCAGCGAAAAACAGAATGCTGGAGGGTGGACAGACAGGAGTTGGACCAAGGGGTCTCCGGGTTCCTCAGAGAAGTTTTAGGAGGAGCGGAGGGAAGCTCCGGTTCTGGCGGACTGAACAGAGACGTCTTTCTACAGGACGGGATCCAGGGGAAAAAACTTGGACGAGAAAAGGAGCAGAAGGTTAACATCATACTAGGACAAATAACAGGACAAAAGAGGAGGCCTGTTTACCACACTGTAAACGTGAATACTCCGGCGTCGGACACGAGAACCGGCTCCTCCTTATAACTTCTCCAGATGACCAAATGAGGAACAGCTGGGAGACGCACCTGCACTGCCTGTCGCACCCTGAGGATGATGAGGTTAGCCACACACACGCACACACACTCACAGGATGTAACATACAAATGTTTAAAAAGATACCTAAATAACAAAAAAATTAATTAAAAACATTTAAAATGTTAAATTTTTAATAATGTGAGCTAAATAACTAAAAATATATTAACTATATATATTATATATAGTTGTGATATATATTAATATATATATTTTATATATGATATTGATATATATGATTCACTATATGATTATATATTAACTAAAAATAAATTAAACGTCAGTAAATGAGTTGTTTCAACAATTTTAAATATCATTCAGTGATTGAAGCTTTATGTTAGTATTTCAGTGATTTCTGGTAAATCAAACCAAAAACCCAGATCCTGTCCTCGTTGCTGGTAATGGGTGAAAATGTTTTTGCAAGAAACCAGAAAACGCTCAACCAAATTAAATCCAAGGAATCTGATAAGGTAAGAATAAAAAAACAAAATCATTGGTCCATTTCATAAATATTTGTGTCCCACGAGTCTTTACAAATGGATGATTTTGGTCCACATCTCCAAACATTTGCTATAAGCTGCATTAGAAAAGTCCTGAACCGTAGATGACAGAAGGTTCTAACAGTCACATATCTACAGTTTGATGTTTAAAATCTTAAATGTAGTAGATATAAGTTAAAACACCCTTCAATATAAAGTTAAGAAGAGAACATTTTCTCAAACACAAGTCACGCTGGAGAAGATAAACATCACTCCTACAGCTGTAAAAGAAAACAAAAATGTCTGTTTTGATGTATAATCAGTTTAAGAAGTGTAAAGTTTGTGGAAGTAAGAAAAGTTTTAGAGTGCGCAAAAAGTTTAGAGTGCGTGACATCACCACACTCAAAGGTTTTGTGGATAAACCAAAAAGTAAATTCTAAAACTTTAAGCGCTATAGTGTAACCGAGCATTCTGGGTCCCTTCTTGTGGACTCAGGAATGACACCAATTGGTGACTTCTAACTCCTTCTCTCTCCTACTCCACAACAGGGACTTCCCCTAACAACCGGAAGGCCTTCAAAATAAAAGCCTTGCCAGAAAAGTCCTTTACAATAGAGTAAAAACTATAAAAGGTATCAAAACACAGGATCCACCTCCCTGTGAACCATTTAAACACTGAATGATGTGAAGTCTGACAATGATAGAGCTTCTCTTATTTTATCAACATCCTATCGTTGTGTAGGTGGAAGTCATTTTTACTTGTCAACGCTGTACGATGTACAGCTACCAAAAAGTATGGCGTACAAATGGTGATGATGAAGGCTCAAGTTTAGACGTATTTTTTGTATAAGTCTTCATAAAACTGTGGGAGGAGAAACGAGTCAAAACCTGAGCTCCTCAGAGCGTATGCATCGTTACCCTTTATGATAAACCTCAGATATTCACGGGGGATAAAGGTTAGAGGAAAGTGATTTAAGTACAAAAAAACCGCGTGAAACAAAAAAGATTGAAGATTCATTTCTCCTGGAACGCTGAATGCCACACACACTCAACGGAACGTATGGCGCTGTAAGGGTGTGTGGGAAAAGGTGCTATGTTTGACTGAGCTGTGTGAAATACGAAAAGGTGTGTGTATGTGTGTGTAGGTGTGTGTCTGCCTCCCCTGCAGTCAGAATCAGCAGAGACAATGCGATTTAAGAGCAGAAATATTTGATTATGTTGTTATTTCTACAGAAATATTAAAGGCGCGCACACACACACAGAGCAGGAACGTGAAGCTCCCCGGTGAACTGAATCTCTTCCACCTGCCGGAGCTCCTGAGGGCTCAGCCAATCTCCACCTCTTTAACTTCCAGTTAATTTCTCTTAATTCTAATTAGAATACAGCAGATCCACACGAACTGACTCCAGGCCACAAAATGTTTTTTTAATTTACCACCCAAAAATTCTACAGGACTAATCACCCAGTGGCATTTTCCACCTGCTGATTTGCAATTGTGGAAACAAATTAAATTAAAATGAAGCCACAGATTTTGGCTTGACCGTAGCGACAACTCGTTTTTAGTGTATTTATATTTTTAAAGTGACTGGGTTTGTTGTTTTTGAAGACATTTAGCTTCTTTGACAGAGCACTGTCTTTGAAATTGAGAAAGGTTCACAGGAACTAAATTACTTCATGAGCCAAATTAAAAAAGATAAAGAATTCTAGTTATTTATTTCTTTGACTACCGCTTGGCAGAGTATATTTTAGTCCCTTTATCAAATTAAAGAACAGACTTTAAAGCTGCTCTAGTTAAACAAGCTAGGTATAGCTAGCTAACATGGTCCCAGAACTCTCCATCAGGTATAATCCTTAGGCCACGCCTCCCCGGACATGAGACCGAGCAAAACACCAGCTGTTGAAACGCTACGCTAACGTTCACCCTGGGTTTTCCTCTTCTACGTCTAAACGTTTTTTGCTTTCTGCTAGCTGAAAAGGTGGGGTTTTATTGGGACTCTGGTATTTTTTTCCTAAAATTGAAACGCTATCAACCGGCTGTTTCTGTCTTTCTCTCACTTTCGGGGATATTCTGCTGAAAAATCGTCGCAGCACGCGAGGATCCAGGAAAGTGCAGAAGTGAGGCGCTTCGGCGAGACAGACAGCCGGATTGTCCAGTAGTTGCTTTCGATTCGAAACTTATGATTGGCTGAGGTTTTTAGAGAACAGTGAGGGAACCACTTTATTAATTTATTTTTTATCACTGCAATATATTTATAGCTATACTATGTTAGAACATTGTTAAGAGACATTCAGATTTTGGTCATTTTTCATGTGAAGGAGAACATTACAATAATACAATTTCCAAAATTTAACCAAAAAGCAGTAGGCTGAAGCCTGGCTTTTGTATGCCTACCCTTTGTACAAATAAAATTCTCTACAATGCTACTTTGTAAAAAAAAAAGTTATATATATAAAAAAGCATTAATATTACTAACTACAATTTTTGATCAATAAAACTAATCTACTAATCTAAAACCAATCTAACAAGCTTAACAATAGTCATTGAATGATTTGAAAAAAGAAAACAATTTTAAAAATAAAATAAAATAGAAATAAGAAAAGAAAAATTCGAATAAAAGTAAATAAAAGAATAGACATTAGAAGGAAAAAAATTCAATAGAAAATACAGAAAACTATTTAACTCATTAAAAAAATTACAGTACAACAATTACAGAGGAATTAATTTCTTTCCAAGTGGGCAAAAAACATTACATTTTCATTAACAGTTTTGATAAGCATTAATTAATTAATGCTTTAATTAATTAATGCTTATCCTTATTAAATAATTAGCATTAATTAACATTAATAAGCTCATTTGCTTTCCAAATTTGCTATACCAGCTAGGATTGGGAGGTATCCAAATTTTGATACCGTCAAACTTCCTCCGTTTTTTCCCGGGGTATACGGTATTACCGTGACCAAGGATGGACTGGGACCATAAGTCGACCCGGGCATTTCCGGTCATGACTCCCCCCATGAGCACTTACAGCTGATGTCCGGTTCGGATAGCTACCACATGAACACACCCGCGAGCAGCAACAAGGAAATGCCGAGTAAAACAGGGCAGGGGAGGAATCCGTGTACTCTTTGTTCTTTCATTCTGAGATGGAAACGGAACAACCGGAAATAGCCATTATTTGGTTTTTGCCTTGTCAAAATAAAATCGGAAATACGGCCAAACGGGAAAATCCTGCTGTTGACTGAAGCCCTAAGTGCGCTGACACACCTGCAGCTAGCTTGCGCAGCAACAGTAAGTGCTGATTAAAAGAGCATAGCAGGCTGTGCGAGCGCCCCAGACCGGCCCAAAGTTACCGTCGGCTCACCGGCAGTCCAGCGCTGACTGTGCATTTTTTTTCATGACTGTATTGAAACGGATACTGTTGCTATTTCTCAATACTGGCTGTATACGGTATTACCGTAATACCGCCCAAGCCTGATAGCAGCTTTCATTGAAAATAAACTTGGAGGGAACACTTAAGAAAAGTCAAACTATAAGACAGTTTAAAAATAGATATAAAAATATAATTTATACCAGGTACAGTAATGAGGAGGGTGTTTGAGTTTACCTGGGTGCCTTATCTTATTTCTTATCATTAGCTTATATTGCATTATCTTATGTAGTTGTTTTTTTTGTGTTTTGTTTTTGGAATTGTGGTTCTTTTGTTGTTGTAATTATCAGTTACTAGTATTACTGTGATTATTGTTATGACCGGAAGCTAATTCATTTGATTAAATAGATTGGTTTGTAAAGAGGGAGTGGGATAAAATAAGTTGTACTTCTTCCCACTCCTTTTCGAATGTGTAAAGCAAAATTGTGCCGTGATTATTGATTATTAATTTGTTTTTTTGCATGTTCGACTAAATACCAATACCAATACCAAACCTGAAGTAAAATAACTCTAAAAATGATGGGGCTGTTTGAAGAAAAAGTCTAATATTACCGTACTTTGTCATTACCTTAATTTGGTAGGACATTCGATCACTAATATGTTCAAACGCTGATTCTCTAAGTAGCTTTAAAAAGGCCTGTCTGCAGGTGTTATCGTCCTGATGCACCGTAGTGACATCAGAGTCCTCCTAGAGCGTTTATCTACGAGGCAGCAACACTTTGACCCTAAAAACCAGAGCTTCAGAACACCTCTGGAAACAATTGTTCAGCTGTTATCACTTTACTTCCTGCTGTTCCATAAAGTCCTCTGTGTGTGTATTCATTCATCACGTGATCAAACCTCCACCTGTTCCAGATTAACCCAGTGCGCCGCATTGCCAGGTATGGATTAACCTCTCTACAAACGCAGATTAGGCCAGCGAGACGTACAAAACGAGGTACACACACCTCCCTGTCACACACACACACACACTCCTAAAACATCCTACTGACAGGTTACAGAGGCCATCTCTTCATCATTACCCCACTGCGTCTCAACGTCTCCGTTCTCTGTGCGATTCATGTCTTCATAAAATCACACTTTCTTGTAATTACCGCTTTTGTAAAGAAAAGCAATGCGTCCTCCCGCTGCGTTTTATTAGACAGGAAGCCTTGGAGGGCTTCACTTTCTTTTCCTGTTAAGTTATTCTGAGCACTAAACAGCAGTTTAAGGACAAACTCAAGTCATTAGAGATGAACGTGACGTTTTTAGAGATCCACACACACAGGTTGGTGCCTATGGGGTCGTATCCGTTTTATATGATGACTGCTGTATTAAACCAGATAGTAATGCTTAATACTGAACGACTTGTTCTGTGAGGACATTTACAACAATCCAGCTTCGGCTTAATGTTTGGCCTTTAACGAAAGAATGAGATGATGAAATTTGACTTTATTTTCTAAAAAACGGTTTAGAAAATAAACTTTTTGACATATTTTATGTTCCTACGATGTAGTTACAGATAAGTTCGTTTACTCAAGATCAGCCTTAGATACTCCTTCTGTTGCATAATTTACTGATTTTATGGCATGGCAGAACACATCCTATAATTATATATGTGTATATATATATATACAGTATATTTTTTACAACATTATTTTTTGTTTTAATCTGTTCACCACCTTGACTTTCACCTACAGCATAAGACAATCATTTCTTGGCTTCCTCTAAGAAACATGGTGTCAACCTTGCCGTTCAATTCAACAAGAACAGCAATGAGCGAGACCGAAGTGTCCAAATATTCCGTCAAACCCTTAAGTGACTGCAATATGTACCGTACTGTAAGCAGATTATAGCCACTAGTGTCAATTAAAGCACAACGTCCCATTAAATTTCTCATTCTTTTCCAAATTTCCTGCATCGTTAGCTCTGAAGACATTATCATTAAACAGCCTTGATGAAAACAACTTTAATGGGACCACAAAGGCAAGGCAGCTACTAAAACATCTACTGGTGAAGTACAGTGAATTCTCTTTATACTTTTCCTAAAATAATAATAATAATAAAGTGAGACTCATTTACTGTATATTAGCCACAGAGCTCAGGAATCTCATTTAGAGCTCGTTAACGCTGGTTGGCATTAGCTAGCAAAGGCTACTGGCTACATCATGGAAATATAACTTTCTTTCACGAGACAAAAAGAAGTTTTACTCTCAAGTTAGATGCACACTAAAACAGTTATAGTTTTATTATTTATTAAAGTGCCTCGTATCTAAAACAGAGTATATTGCTACTGAGTGGGAAAGCAACCACATACTAAATTATATATGTGGTCTGTGGTCAGGGTGGGAACCAGTAACCCTACGTTTTAACCCATAAAGGTTGTTTAAACCGCTCTTTGTCTCACCCGTTTGCCACTGGAGACCCAACTGGGGTAAAGTGCCCTTGAAAATATGGCTCCTAATAATAGGGCACTCAAACTTTTCCATCACTGTAAGATGGTTAGAGGAGGACACCTGTTGGGGGAGGTGCTTTGAGTACGTCATGCCAGCAGGCTGCTCCGGTGACCCAGAGCTGGATAAGCACTATGATAGGTGCACTGTTTAAACCATGGTACTGCTCGGTAATCCTGTAGCATGTCTGTGAGGCCGCAGCGCTACATACATGTCTGGATTTTCCACACTGATTCTATTTCGAGGTCTGTACTGATGTCAACATGTTCTTATTAAAGGAGTCACAAGGTGGACTGGTGCATTTCCACCAGTGGTGACTTTACATTTAGCCCTAGTGCGACGAACATCTGAAATCCCAGTGCCCATCACGTAGTCATACCTGACATCTAGCTAGCTGGTCTCAGACTGTAGGAGAGGGTGTAATGATGGAGCAGGTCACTGATGTAGACATGAGGGTACATGAGGGTATAAAAGTTTGAGTAATCACCCATTTCACCCTTAGACACAAAAGGGATTTCATTTTGAAATGTTATGAAGGTGAAATGCAATTAATAGCAGCTTTCTGGTGACAATGCCAAGTAAAAAACAATGTAGAAATTCTAAATCAATGGAGCTAAAGGACCTACGTGAAGTCTTATTGGGGGAATGATGGTATCTGGGACAAGAAATATTTCTCTCTGAGCTCAGGTGTAAATAGTTATCATTTAACCACTGGTTGAGTCAGTCAGTTAAGGAAGTTAATTTGTGAAATTCAGAGGACTTAAAGCAGAACATCTGGATATCATCAGCATAGAGATGGTATGAGATCTCACTGTACGTACTGAGCATCTATCTTAAAATGAAGCGTATCTTTCAGGACAGAACCTTGAGACTTCCCAAACCTAAGAGCTGATTCAGCCTGAAAGTGACTCTTAAACAGAGGTGCACACAACTTTTCTGTCGAGGTACTCAAAGGAGAACCTGCCACCGTTGCTGCATGGTGTCGCCACTGCTGAGCATGTGTGCTGTATGTGTGTCAGGTGTGCTGTGACCAGAGGTGGGTAGTAACCAGTTACATTTACTCAGTTACATTTACTTGAGTAACTTTTTGAAAAAAATTTACTTTATGAGTGGTTTTACTTCACCATACTTTTTAGTCTTACTTGAGTATTATTTTTATTAAGTATCACTACTCCTACTTGAGTAAAATCTCTGAATCCTCTACTTACTTTAAAGGAAACTTTAATGGAAAAACAAACATGTTTTAACAAAAATACACCAAACACAGACCTACAGTTTATTAAAGGAGACCACATATTTGTGTACCAACTTTGTTTTCCTACTCTCATTTTCTATAGCTAGCTATCTTTATCTAGCTTGCACAAAAGCTAGACACAGCCAGCTAGTTAAATTAGCTAAATAGATGGCTACCTAGCTAGTTTTATAGTCGCATAGCTAGCTCTAAGTTTTGGCAATATATTTTTAAAAATACTTTGAAAAGTGTTTCTTCTGCTTAAAATTTGCTGTTTTGATATCATGTTATGTATTTGTATCAGTGTTTTTAAGTATTTGTATCAGTGTTTTTAATTTTAGCCTTTAAGATACTAGAATTTCCCCCAAACTTTGTATTTGTGTCTGTCTGATGACATCATTTTAAAAAAAATCTGATGGATGTTACTCAGTACTCAAGTAGACTTTTTACCAAATACTTTTGTCTCTCATACTTAAGTATTTTTTGGGACAGCAACTTTTTACTTTTACTTGAGTACATTTTTTGGGTACTCTACCCACCTCTGGCTGTGACTGTGTGTGTGTCGTAGGGATGTAACGATTCACTCAATTCGATTCGATTCCCGATGTTAAGCTCACGATTTTCGATTTTTTTCGATTTTTTACGGTCTCCTAGCTTCAGAGGCCATGTGAGCACTCATTCACTGCGCTGCAACAGGACGTAAAGCGTCAGATCGTGTGCTGTACCATCGGGACCGCAAAAGTACCGGTACACAGAAATGAGTTTGGGCAGTAGGTTCTAGTACTCATACATGATCTCTGGAGCGCATGTGTACTGGTGGCCCAGTTATGTGCACCCCTTCATAAAAACACTCAAACTATTAAAGTAATAAAACATTAAATAACTCCGTCCCTGGTAACACCTAACAGGTTAAAGTGAGGACACTATGAAGACTGACACATCTGATTCACGTTTCTTTTAACAGGATTAGTACTTTCCTCATAAACCTGCTGTATTGAGTTTTTCACATATTGTCTGCTCTCTGGTGTACCTGGGTGTAGTATATCACCCATCACATAGTAGTACCTTAATGTGTGCCTGTCATGTTTTCTTTCTTTTCTCTTATTCTGCTCATGTACTTCATCTTGTTCCTTTTTCAAACTTTCGTTTTTCTTTTCCGCTCTTCTCCCCTCCACTTGCCCCTCTTCTTGGAAACTACTCCCTAAAGAGATTAACCAAAAGACCCATTTGCCTCCCCGATTTTCACTCCTCTAGTCCCTAATTGGCTTGAGGGGATCTGAAGGGATTTTCAAAGGGGAGGAACTTAAGACAAAGCAGACTCCCCTCTGGTCTCTCCTAAAACTAGACACACATTTCAGAAAACCACTGACTTAATGAGCCTCTAGTCTGCAACAGCAGTATAAAACCTGTCACCTGTGGGTCCTGTTTGCTTTATTCAGGATGAAAAATCCACAAAAAGTTATTAATTGGACAACGTTCTATTAGAGATGCTTTGATTTAATCCAGGATCAAACCTTCCAATTGGTGTTTGACCACCTTCCTTTACCTCCAATCATCGAAGACAAAGTTACTTATTACCATGGACAAAGGTTTGGTCCAACAACCTAGAGGCTCCTACTTATACTCGTTGCTCTCTGCTTACGTGGGTCCAGGTCCCAGGGGCAGCAGCCCTAGCAGGACACTCAGACCGCCCCTCTACCCAACCAAGTCCACCGTCTCTTCTGGTGGGACCACAATGCAATAGGAGATATAATCCCTCCAGTTTGTCTTGGATCAAGGCCTCATGCCTGAAACAACTCTCCTGGGAGGCATCCTGACCAAATGTCTGTCCTACGTCGAGGACTTCCTCCAGATGTGTGAGCTCCTCGCCCTATCTACAGCATGAGGCTGAGCTCCGCCACGCTGCAGAGGAAGCCACCTGTATTCACAGTCTGGATCTTTTAGTCATTATGCTAAGCTCATGACCATAGGTGAGGATTGAACGTGGCTCAGCATCCTCATCTCTGCAGACTCTTCTCCAATCTGCCTGTCAATCTCCAGCTCCTTCCTTCCCTCACCTATGAGAAAGATCCAAAGATATGTAAACTCATCCCTTCACTCTTTTCTGGTAGGAAACCGTGGCCTCAGATTTGATCCTCATCTCAGCCACATCACACTTGGCAAGAGCTGAAGGTAAAACTGAATGCTGGTTCTCTGTAGACCCAGACGTTACAGTGGTTTAGCTTATACAGGTTGTATGATGAAGCCCCTTCAGACAATATGATGAACCTCTACTCCTGTTACCACCAACTCCAGTGCTCCTTAGGACTGATGTCCCTGTGACTCAGACCTGGATTAGCAGTGGATGACAAGTAAAGAGAAACAGACTTCTTTCCACAGCAACGCTGTAACATCTGGACCAGCCTGGAGCTGGGATGCAGCATCTCTCCATTTGTAAGTTGACACTTTTTCACGCTGACATCCATTCATCAAGTAGGGATGCACCAATACCACTTTTTCTCAAACCGATACGATTCCGATACTTGGATCTGAGTACTTGCCGATACCGAGTACCGATACTTCTACCGCACAAAAAATGCACCGTATCGGCCCGATATGATACTGATATCGGTTCCTGGTATTGGTCAACTTTAACGAGTACAAGTACATGGTATCGGTATTGGTATTGACCCGATACCGGTATTGTATCGGTGCGTCCCTAATATCAAGGTCTCATGGATAAACATCATTACGGTTAAATCTGGCAACGTGTTTGGAGTGTTAGGAAAAAGCTGCGACTGTGTAATATTACAGTTAATTGATAGTAAACCTGGCTAGTTCATTTTATCTCATGCAAAATTGACAAAACATAAACAAATGGTGTCACTGTCACCAGCTCCACCTCTGTCAGCTCCTTTGGTGTTCCCACAAAGGCGGGGGGGGGGGAATCCCTCCGCTTTTCTCCAGAAAAGTGGTGCGTCCCCAGTAGAC
>SSNR01000353.1:378513-450676 GCA_006937965.1 Callopanchax toddi
AAAAAAAAAAAAGGTCGGTGTAAAAACCCGTCAGCTTAACTCGATTTTTTTTCTCCAGTCACTCCTCCTCTCTTTGGCTGAGGGACGAAGGTCCCGTTATCTGATCACGCGTCCGTCCTGTAAACTCTGCGGGGCTCGCGCCTCTCATTATAATAAAGTGAACGGGAGCGCGCGTCACAGCTGTGTTTCCCAGCATAAACTGACAGCTTAAAATTCAACAAATCAAACATCAACACTAAAAACACATGTATCTGTCAGTGACTTTATCAGAGGGTTACCGTTGTTTTCAGAGACTCATATTAAATACTAAATACCCCAAAAGTAGTTTTACTAAAACATGATGACAGAGTCCTGCATGCTGTAAAATAAACAGTAGAGAAATAAAGTCATTTTGAGGCAGATTTAATCCATTACAGATAAACTGGATGCTACAATCACTTTTTGACAGGTGAAACAATCAGTTTGAAGTTGATGTAAAAATACAGTTGATGCTTTAATCAGGTCACCTGTAAACTAAATCTAATCCTTTATTGTCAGGTGGACAGACGAGAGTTTACAGTAAAACTATTAAAACAGAGTGAGCCTTAGTAAACAGCTGCAGTCCTGACAGATACATTTGCTTTAGTGTTGAAAATGTTTGATTGGACCAAATTAAACCTGCTAATTTGATCAAACATCAATGAGCTCAGATTTCAAATGGTCTGGTGAGTGTTGGGTGGGTTTGTGCAAATCGCCCTGTGGTGATTTTTTCCAATGATAAAGTGTACCTTGGCTCCAAAAAGGTTGAAAAACCCAGCCTTTAATATTGTGATCAAAAACATTGAATCTCAATTCTGAGGCTGCTCTGTAAATAGTTTTCAAGTAAACAATACATATAGCTAATTCTGATCAATCCATATCAATTTCAGACTTAAATAATGTACCCATGTAAGCCACGCCCACTTCAGGGCAAACCACACCCACTTCCGGGGCAAGCCCCGTCCGCTTCCGGTTTAGGCACCGCCCACTCCGAGTACAGATACGGATACAGATAATTTAGATGGTTGAACAGATGATACAGATAATGCTGTACTCGCTCATCCCTACCGACCCATCACCTGGACATCTGAACCCGACCCAAACCCGAGCATTTGATTACATGTAATCTGGAGCGAGTCAGAATCAGCACGGCCTGAAGCGAGCTATGTGAGGAGCCGCCATCTTTAATACCAAAGTCGGGGTACGATGGGTTCTCTGACTTTCCTACTGTGAGGTCAAACTTCAGGGTGTGTTCCAGTTGATTTTTTGAAACTCAGAACCTCCAACTTCCGAGAACAAGGGGAACGCACCAATAGCCCCTTCACTATTCTCCCACATTTTAGAGAGAACTTGTTCTCTCGTCACCACAACAGAGAACTTTAATCCATGAGCTAGTTTGAAGTTCTGTTGTTTCACTGCTCATCAGTTTAAACCACTGAAAATCTGTATTAATACAGAGAAGTGGACAGGCTGGAGCAGGTGAGGTCAGGAAGCAGAGAGTGACTGAAATCATTTTTCACTTAATCAGTGGAAAATACCCCTGGATTGGTTGAATATCAAAGTAGTCATTAGTTACAGCCCTATAGATAATATAGAACATTACGCCATAATAGCTCAAAGCTACCATGTGATGTAGTCATAGCCTTGGTACGAATCCATGTGACCAGTTTAGCTTCAAACTGTGGATGGTGAAATCATCCTGGACCCAAGTAGGACTGGGTATCGTTATTACTTTAACGATACCTGGTCTTTGATATCGGTACCTTAACGATACTTTTTTTGGTACCTATATGTATAATCCTTAGAGAAAATAACAAAGTACTAAGAGTTTTTTTTATTGAAAATAAAAAATGTTTTATGGCATATTTATGCTTTTATTATTATTAATTATTTATATCTCTCTAACCTCGGGAACTTTCTGTTAAGTGACGCCGTCTTACAATTCGTGCTCTTTTTGTTATTTTGTTTCTTATACAGAAAAACCGGAAGTTTCCGTGATTTGGTTTTTGTTATGGCAAGACAAAATGAGAAATACGGCCAAACGGGAAAACGGGTCTGTTTTTGTTATTCCCTTTTTGCTAACAAAGAGTACATGGATTCAGGTCGACCAGAAACTAGTGTTAGTCTGGAGGTGCCAGGATGGGGGGACAGGAAGAACTGAATGACCAGAGGAGGACAACCCTCCTCACATCTTTGCTGACAACAGAACCTCTGGTCTCTAATAAAAAGTAAATGCTCCTAAATAAAATGAGTACGTTTTTCGTGGCCTCGCAAATGTTTAAATGCAATTTAACTTCGTGTTTTAAAAACACAGCACATTGTGTTTTGCATCCTGAGGAAGTCGATTGCAGCACCGACGCTGCTGCGGGTTTACGGTGACCAAACACGGTGTTCAGGGCTGATCTTTTATTCTGCCGTTCTGACGGCCCAGCCGGTACCAAGGGTTAGGTAACTAACCGAGAGTGTTTAAACAAGAGGAGAGGCACCTGGCTGCAGGCACAAGATGGCGGACAGCCACTCTCGTACTACCATACCGGAAGCTCTCTACTGGAAGTGACGTAATTCAACGTACCGGAAGCGAATATCCTTTTTCTAGATTGGCTGTGGGGATTTCAAGCAAGGTCAACAACCCTCCCCCTAACCCTAACTAATTCCGGTACGATATACGGAGGTTCCTGTTCGCCATCTTGTGTCTGCAGCCAGGTACTCTTGAACAAGAGAGGAAAGTCTAGCCTCCCTCTGCTTATCCGGGTCATGGGAGCAGGATCCCAACTAGAGCATCCCGACCCACGCCATCCTCTCCCTCACACACCTCCGGTGTTTTTGTTGAAGCAGCAGAGAATTAAAGCGGCACTCCGGAGGATTTCATCAGGAGAGCAGTTTTTGAATCTAGCGTCCAAAGGCTCCTCCTCAAAACATCTAGACACGCGCGTCCGATCGCGTGTGCGCGTGTGCACGCGGCGCATATACTTCGGACATGAACTGTACCGCTCAATGTGTAGGGTTTAATCACTCACAGTTCACAATCTTATTCCAACAACACTACGAGGGTCTGAAGAGCCCTCTCTGTCCCTGCTGCTTCTGATATTAGCTCTGTTAGCAGAGAGCTGCTGCTGGACTCTGAAGCTGAACTTGACTCGGCCCTGGATGAACTTTCTGACCAAAATAAACGCGTAACCCTGTCAAGCCTTGCCATTCTGTGAGGTGAAAGGTTTAAAAATAAAAATAAATCCATCTTTAGCTGGAGAATGGGTAGGTTTTTAGTAGAAATGAGCCGTGAGTCCTCAGTGAACGGCTGAGACGGCAGAGAAACACACGGAGCGTCCTGTACGACAGCGCCCCTACTGGTACAGGTTTGGTCGATGCGCGTGCATGTTGAGAGAATGCAGACATTTGAATTTCATTGGCTGAAAAATGTCGGCGGCAAGAAATAATGGAAAGGGGTCTCTAGGAGGAAGGAGGGTCTTCATCAGAATGACAGATGTTGTGGAACTCAACCCATAGATCATAGTTTAGACCTGAAATATCATTTAAAACATTTAGAAAACTTTGATACAGAGAAAAATGCTCCAGAGTGCCGCTTTAACTTCTACACCAAGAAGAAAATAAAGCATTTTTTTTCTTTTTTGCATTATTAGTTTGCAACCATAAGAGAAAATTCTAAAAATAATAAAAACTATTTTTAGGTAAAAAAGTTTATCTTTTCTATTCCAACATCTTCATATCAAATATAACTCATCTTCAGTCAGATGAAAAAATAAAAAGACACAGACAGAAAGCTGCTATAAAAGCAGAGATGGGATTGTTTTGATTCAAATCAGGAGAGTTGATGTTTGGAACCTCAGATCCTGAACCACAGCGCGTGTGGAGGTCAGAGCTGAAAGTAACCGACATATTTTATGACTCGCTTCATAGGCTGCCAGTGTGTGTTGCCCTCGTTCTGCCAACCTTACTTCCTCTGATGGTTTAAAACACAAAGTGATCATGAATTTAGTCCTCAGGAGGGGAGGAAGTGAGCATCACCTAACAAAATAAAAGCATGCTTCCCAACAGAAATGATTTTAATATTTTGAGCTCAACAAAACCCACAGACAAAGACAAGGAGAGGTCAAAGGTCATTAAAATAAGCACTATCGGAGCTTCTTTCTTCCTTTAATCTGATCATCACTCGTTTAGCTATCTTCAACAACACATGATATCCGGATCTAAAACTAAACGACAGAAACAGAGTCTCGTCTCAGAAGCTTCACCTTATCAGCTCTGAAATCTTAAAGAGCCTCTTCTCAGATCTGCTCTGCTGATTTCTCTCAGATAAAACGAGTTTAATAAAGAGGTTCAACCGAGTGCAAACAGCTACGGTGTTAAATCTGAGAGCAAAACTAAAAACACTCAGAGGGTGCTGAAGCGCCGTGAGGAGGAGTGTGTCCTGAACTGCTCGGGGTCTGTTTGTTGTCGGGCTGAATCCGATTCTCCCGTTGGTTTACAGCAGGAACCGTTTGATTCTGCAGAGGAATGTGATGTCGATCAAACGGACTCCCAAAGAGCTTTGTTTCTGTCAAGAGTTCAGCAACTAAAACNCACCGGTCGAGGACATTGCTCCGGCTAAGAAGCCAGACACCATCTGTCTGCTTCTTTTCACCTGCCATGGGAAAGCCGGTTAGCCTCTGCGCCCGCCGACCATGGACCAGCTAGACCGGCTCGACAGACTCCTCCGTGCCTACGGTAACGTTACGTTCACCGGGGATAACTCTGAGGTTCGTCAGATCAACGATCACACCGACGAACCTCCACCTCCACCTACCACGCCGAGGCGGTCTGGAGCGGTCTCAGCAGGTATCAACTCCGATCTGGGTAAACTGAGGCTCTTGATAAATAACACTCCTGTCAACTTAGCTCAGTTCTCCTCCTAACTAGCTCTGACTCCCTAGAGATATAAATATCTCACGGGCTCTCGTCATTAACTCTCAGCTTAATAATATCAGAAGAATCTCTTAAGATGCAACCATCTACCTCATATCTGTCTGTTCGTTCAATCTGTTTTCTTAATAAAATAACTGTAGTCTAAGTCTGCTTCTGGGTTATAACTTCCAAATATAACGTACGTAGGTCTTCCCTTTGAATCAGAAAGAATCTAGATATCCTGCATAACCATTAGTTTAGTGAAGGTAGCTAATAGTGATTGGCATTAAAACCGACAAAACTAAGCTAATAACTTTGCAGAAGTGTGTTCGTATTATAACAATAAAATCAGGTTATATTACGCTACAACGGTGACCAAACACGGTGTTCAGGGCTGATCTTTTATTCTGCCGTTCTGACGGCCCAGCCGGTACCAAGGGTTAGGTAACTAACCGAGAGTGTTTAAACAAGAGGAGAGGCACCTGGCACAAGATGGCGGACAGCCACTCTCGTACTACCGTACCGGAAGCTCTCTACTGGAAGTGACGTAATTCTCCGTACCGGAAGCGAATATCCTTTTTCTAGATTGGCTGTGGGGATTTCAAGAAAGGTCAACAACCCTCCCCCTAACCCTAACTAATTCCGGTACGGTATACGGAGGTTCCTGTCCGCCATCTTGTGTCTGCAGCCAGGTACTCTTGAACAAGAGAGGAAAGTCTAGCCTCCCTCTGCTTATCCGGGTCATGGGAGCAGGATCCCAACTAGAGCATCCCGACCCACGCCATCCTCTCCCTCACACACCTCCGGTGTTTTTGTTGAAGCAGCAGAGAATTAAAGCGGCACTCCGGAGGATTTCATCAGGAGAGCAGTTTTTGAATCTAGCGTCCAAAGGCTCCTCCTCAAAACATCTCGACACGCGCGTCCGGTCGCGTGTGCGCGCGGCGCATATACTTCGGACATGAACTGTACCGCTCAATGTGTAGGGTTTAATCACTCACAGTTCACAATCTTATTCCAACAACACTACGAGGGTCTGAAGAGCCCTCTCTGTCCCTGCTGCTTCTGATATTAGCTCTGTTAGCAGAGAGCTGCTGCTGGACTCTGAAGCTGAACTTGACTCGGCCCTGGATGAACTTTCTGACCAAAATAAACGCGTAACCCTGTCAAGCCTTGCCATTCTGTGAGGTGAAAGGTTTAAAAATAAAAATAAATCCATCTTTAGCTGGAGAATGGGTAGGTTTTTAGTAGAAATGAGCTGTGAGTCCTCAGTGAACGGCTGAGACGGCAGAGAAACACACGGAGCGTCCTGTACGACAGCGCCCCTACTGGTACAGGTTTGGTCGATGCGCGTGCATGTTGAGAGAATGCAGACATTTGAATTTCATTGGCTGAAAAATGTCGGCGGCAAGAAATAATGGAAAGGGGTCTCTAGGAGGAAGGAGGGTCTTCATCAGAATGACAGATGTTGTGGAACTCAACCCATAGATCATAGTTTAGACCTGAAATATCATTTAAAACATTTAGAAAACTTTGAGACAGAGAAAAATGCTCCAGAGAGCCGCTTTAAGGCAGTAAACTCGGGTCTGCCTCTTTTTTTTGCTGTGACTGTTGAAAGGCGAGGATACGAGAGAGGTTGTGTCACTCAGAAGAAATGGAGCGGCTCATTTATAGGGACGTTTTATTGTAAAAGTACCAAAATTTAGCACCGACAAAAATTTTTTGTTTTAGTACCGTACCTACTGAACGCTTTCGGTCGGTACCAAAGAAGTACTGAGTTTCAGTACCCAGTAATGATTATGTTGCCACCACGTTCCATCCAGGACCACAATAAACTTCCAGGAACGGCCTCTTTATGGAGGTTTTGTTCTTATGAAAACCTCATGAAGACCTTACAACAACCATTCAAATTAAAAGATTTTTTTTTTGTTGTCATGGGTTAGCAAGGGTCCTAAACCACTGATTTACATGTTCTAGCGTTTAGTGACGTAACCTCATATATCTCTCTGGTATTTGGTCAATTATAATCAATGACCAACAAATTAAACCAGGCTTACTCTTGTTGAGGTTCTATCATGAAAAGAAAGTAACCAATGAAGAGCAGAACTCTAAAATCCTACTAAAAAAGTCACCTAAAGTGATTAGAGTACAGATTAAGAATGGTCTCTTCTTTATGACTTAGAAGTCCTGACTTGACTTCTGACCTCATAGACAGCAATTAAAAGAGTAAACAGAACGGTTATTAGGCCGTCTGCAGCAGACTGTGTCAGACGGGTGTATGAGCAGAAACGTGGGATATGAAAAAGAAAACCTTCTAAATCAGAACCATGTTAGACAGCCGAGGTTCGTTATAGTAGACAGCGATCCACTAGACACGGGGACGTGTGGAGGGAGGCATCAGGGCTCCCTTAGCTGGAGCTGGTAAATGTAAGCAATGTCTGGTGGGTAAACCTGATTACTAGCACCACGGTGGACATTCAGGGAGAAATAATTTATCTGTTTACTTCTTCAATCCGGCATGTGCCATAAATCACTAAAACAAGTTGTAACAGCTCTAGCGACCAACAAGAATCCCACCATCAAACGTTAAAAAGTCTTGTTATGAAGCTATCTGTGCTGCAACCTTTATTTTCTACCCGCAGTGCAACATCAATTTCTTAACACCGAGACTTCAGTAGGTGCTTATTTTATTGTTTCTGCAAACTGTAATAAAAGACTTTAGTTTAATGGCTGCCCCGGTGGGAGCCGAGTCAGTACATTATTTTTACCCGACGCGTTGACCTAAACAAAGACCATTCTCAGTCTGTACACTTCCAAACAAATCTACTTTTGAAGTCATTATGAAGCCTTTTCATGTCAGCCCTGTCATCAAACGGCAATGCCATTGATTGAGTCACAGCACCAGGCTGACATTTTCCTGCTCTCTAATCACATAACGCTGTTCTGAAGGAGCAGGCTGAGTGACAGGCCAGCGCTCGCTACGGCACGAACAGTACACCCATGCAACGGCCTTTAACTCCGCAAGAAGCACCGTGTAGAGCTCAAACTGGACATTAATCTCACTTTGCACATACATTTTTTTGAAATGCCAATGCCTAATGGCTATTAAACTAAGTTGCCTACAGGGCAGAATGAGAGACCCCGAACAACTTAAAGGTGAAGGTAATGGTTTAAGTCACTCCAACAGGACAGGCTCTCATGAAAACAGGAAATACTTTGGTTTTAAATGCAAAAATAACTTAATTTAATGTTTTTCATTAGTTTAAAATAGAGGTTGACAGATGTAGAATTTTCAGTGGCTGATGTCAATCTTTAGAAATGACAGATTAATCAGTTTGTTGACCAATAAATGATGTGTCTCTAGTTTTAAAGCTATCTGAGGAAAGAAAAGGGTGGATTGCCAACTCCAGAGGTCCTGCCTCAAATGGAGGAGTTTAAGTATCTCGGGGTCTTGTTCATGAGTGAGGGAAGGAGGGAGGTCGACAGGCGGATTGGGACAGCGATGGACACTGAGCCAGAAAGCAAGGCTCTCGATTTACCGGTCGATCTACGTCCCAATCCTCACCTGGTCATGAGTTTTAATGACCGAAAGAACGAGATCACGGATACAAGCGGCTGAAATGAGTTTTCTTTGTAGGGTGGCCGGGCTCAGCCTTAGAGATAGGAGCTCTTACATCCAGGAGGGACTCCACATCTAAAACATCCAGCTGAGGTGTTTCAGGCATGTCCTGCTGACAGGAAGCCCGCTGGTCATCCCAGGAAACACTCAAGCGTATATACATTCCATCAATAGGCAGGTCGGGGAACACCGGATGGTGAAAGTAGCTGGGTAGAAGACAGTCTGGTCTATCTAGGGCTGCATGGAGGCGCAATTGTTAGCACTGTTGCCTCGCAGCAAGAAGGTTTGAATCCCGGCTGTGGCCTTTCTGCGTAGAGCTAGCATGTTCTCATGCATGTTTGAGTTTCCTCCAGGTAC
The DNA here is from genome assembly GCA_006937965.1 of Callopanchax toddi. Classification (NCBI taxonomy): domain Eukaryota; kingdom Metazoa; phylum Chordata; class Actinopteri; order Cyprinodontiformes; family Nothobranchiidae; genus Callopanchax; species Callopanchax toddi. Next base: position 387,404 of record SSNR01000353.1, read on the forward strand.
TCCGGTTTCCCCAAAAATATCACAACATGCCCTGTAGGTTAGAAATTTTTTGGATAAAAGTGTTTGCCCCAAAAAACAAAAAAAAAGAAGCATTAAGATAACATGCTAGGGCTGCTGCCCCCATGAGAGGTCAAACAATTAACACTTTAAAGCCTGAAATGCCATCTGACTGCTTTAGAGACAGATATTTAGAGATATTTAGAGTAAATTTGCAAGAGATTAAAAATCAACGGGTTTTTAAGGCTGAAGCTGATCTTTATAAACTTAAAAAGCAGATTTATTAATTGGTTGGCCAAAAATTTATCTGTATCTGGTTTAAAACCTATTATAATGATGGTCAGTTCTATTGGTTTTCATTAAAAATTCGTTTGAAATACACATCAGTTAGTACCGGCTTTTAAATGGATGACGCCAATATTTAGAAATAACAGATTATTCCGTTGATTGATTAATTAGTAAACCAATAACTCTCTAGTTTATTAGTTACTCCATTGATTTATTTTCCCAAAAAGGTCAACCAATATGGGCATTTCAATTATGATGATTATGTCAATGTTTAGAAACGACTGATCAGTTAACAGCTTGGTTGACTTGTCCGTCCGTATTTCAACACTGAGCTCACTAACATTGTACGTCTTAATTTAGTCAGAGGCTTTTTGATATTCTGACAGTTTCCCTCTTCCTCCGGTGTTTGCCTCTCTCTCTCTCCGTTATGTCTTCTTGTCGCTGCCAACACAAATCACCTATACTGATGACAGCAGCTGATCAATAGCTTGCAAGCCTGGTCATGGTTGTCAGATCAATTCCCCACTAATGAATGCAATTCAACCACAATTGTCTTTGATGAACCATCTGAAGTTGCTCATTGCACACTCGCTGCTGCCAACGTGTTACGGAGCGAGGATTAGAAACTCTTTAACTTCCAGAGCGTTTGATATTGTTTACTCTCTATTCCCGTGAAAACGTCACATCTCGTTCAGATGATTGGAGCGACACAGCAGCGAAATTTGATAGCACTTTTCCAGCAAATTTTCTTCACACATTTAAAACGGCAAATGTCAGTTTTGCTGTCAGCCTGGTAGAATCAAACGGACGGGGACTCCGTTTTAGATGAATCCTTTTCAACCGACGCTCCACGGGGAGAAATCCATCATTTAAGAGGGAGGGAAACCAATTTCTGAGCTGAAACTGGCCTCGGAGCAGAAATCTACCCAGACACAAGGGTGGTAGATAAGACAGTAATGTGGTAATTTTATCTTTTGCAATTATCTTGCAATGTGCCAATGAGTTACTGTTGAAGACATGCAATATAACTCTTGTCGTTTTTAATATCTCACAAGATATATCTTCTGTAACTTTTAGATACAAAGAAAAATGACTAAAAGGCCTTTTTTTTAAATGCTTAATGAAAACAGCTTAACCTTTCTGATGCAACTGGGTCAAATCCACCCAAAGACTACTAGAGTAATGTAAAGGACCCAACATGTAGGAGAGCCAGGGTAAAGCAGACCTCCCTCCTCCAGAGGATCTTTAAGGCCTTCCCAGGCGAACCGAGAGGTATGATCTATCCAGTGAGCCTCTACGTTGTGGCTGAGCTCTACGTATCCGGACTTGCACCAATTACGAAGGAGTTCTGCTTGAGAGGAAGTCCGTCTTACCGATGCGTACACATTCTTATTTAAAGAGTTGTTCTGCATTCCCAGCATAAAGAACTCACCTGCCTTCACACTGAGTCAGTAGCAAAGAAATATTTCCAGCAGAACAATGAAATGTTTTGGATTATTAAAGACCAAGCTGTTGTACTCGGGCAGACCAAACACAGTTTTCAGGTAATTCTCAAGGGCTGGAACATAGATTGGTTGGTAAATAGATAGCTTTGCCCTCCAGCGCAGATCTCTCTTCACTAGACAGATCAGTACAGCTTCCACCTCACTGCAGAAGACCCTCCAAACACCTATCGTAGATTAGGAATCAGGATAGGCTTAAGGTTAGGCACTTCACCCTAACCCCCTCTTAACCCTATCCATAAACTAACCTTTTCTAAATCTCAAACCCTAACTATAACCCTAACCATACCCTTGGTCCTGACCCTAACCTGCTCCATTTAAGCATCACTGGCGAACAGGACCTTTAGACTCTCGAACTCCTCCGCCTGTGGAAACGACTCAAATCCAAACCAACGTTCTACCATTTTCTCATCGCGTGCCAACTGGAGGTCCTGGTTGTGTATATTAGAATCTGGATTCATATACATTATGTGTGTTTGTGCCTTTGACTTCTATTTTTATGTTTGCATAGCCTATAGTGAGGGTACTCTATGAATGTATGCGTGAAAGTCCATGGAGGAGTCTGAGGGGGAGTGATGATCGGGGGGGAGGAGATAGGTCTTCGGTCCAGGTGTGGGGGCGCTCTGCTCCTCTTCCTAGAGCTGCACGGGAGGTGCCACGCTGATTTGAGGTGGACTTTATGAACTAATGACAGCTTGGGGAACACGGTACATGGCCTATTGAGAACCTCTGGAATATAAGGGGTGGTAAAGTGGCTGGGTTACATTGTCGTCGTGTCCTTGGGTAAGACTCTTCACCCACCTTGCCTACTGGTGGTGGTCTGGAGGGCCCAGTGGCACCAGATTGTATGTTTGGTGATGCAAGCCTCTGACAGTCTGCCTCAGAGCAGCTGTGGCTACAATGTAGCTAACTGCCATCAGTGTGAGAATGTGAAGCACCTCGGGAGTCCTTGGACTTAGAAGGCTCTATACAAGTACAAGCCATTTACCACATATAGGGTGATGCCAGTTGTCCTTAAATAGCTATGTATGTAATGTATTTACTCTATCGTGGTAATATGGAGCAGAACCTCTGAGGAATGTTCCCAACAACCTGTTGAATCCATGACACAGATTTAAGGTGGTTCTGAATGCAAAATCTGAAGGTCTAATAACGAGAACAGAAAACGTAAACCTGAACTTCTTATGAAGTTTAAAGGAGATTTTTGGTCATTTTGAAGTGTCTATCAGTTAAGGACCACACCCACCAGTGACATCACTCAAAGCAAAAAATTTGAACATTTTCGAGGATTTCCAGCCCCCATAAGAACCTGATATCTGTTTAACCTTTACAATGAGCCTGCATGCTCCTGATGACGAACCCTGATTTTATTCCCACATCTTCTAAAAATCTAACCTTAAAACTGCTGCATTTATCAAAATGACTTTTGCCATTTCACACCTCCTTTTTCTGCCCTTTCTTTCCAGACTGTGAGCCCCCATGCCTAACAGACTCACACTGAGGCACGAGTCAGTCGGAGAAACCGTGCACCTTCTGCATACAATATCACTGAGCTAATGAATGCACACACACACACACACACACACACACACACACACACACACACACACACACACACACACACAAACATGCAGCAAGGGACATTTAGCAGCAGCTCTGGGACTTCTGCATTTAAAAGCTGTGAAATCCACCAGACTGCAACATAATCAAAATATTGAGTTTCAACAACAGAATTCACGAGAGGCTGCAGGTTCAGCGTGGCTCTTTAAAGTGGGCTGCATTCCTCTGTACTAATTAGAGCATTTCCCACATTGAAAACCGTCACGTGCACACAATACCTCCGTGTTTGTACTAGATGGAAACGAGGGGGGGAAAGCCCACCATGAAATTACATTTGGGTTTGTTGCAGTGGCATGACAAATCTAGAAGCTGTGACAAGCAGATTTTCATGACTCATGTTTTTTTTTTTTGCCTTTGATTTTGCTAAAAGAGGGCAAACTACACAAGAACTGGCAAAATGCTTGTTTTTCTGCAGGGATGAAGGGAGGTGACAGATGTAAAACTACCAGTTAGCAACCCTGGACCAATACCAAAAGAAAGCCCCCAGTTTTACAGATGAAAACTGAGGTTTGGATACACATCAGGACCTTCAGCAACAGCTATTACATCTTATTGACTTCATTAGTGCATGAAAAAGTAAATAGGATTTTGGAGTTTAGGACAGGCCAATCACCAATTAATCAAATCCTGTTGAATATTAGCCGATTCCCATCACTAGCCAACGTTTTGGTGCACTTGTATTTTTAAGAACATTTGAGGACTTTATTAAAAAATTGCACAATCAAAACCTTAAAAAATACCACATTAAAATTGTAGATTCAAGCAGCTTTTTTGAGCAGGCTAGCCAATAGTATTGCTCCAGTCAGAGGACTACTTCCTGTCTTTAGAGCTTTTGTTCCACGGTTAAGAACTGTAGAGGTGGTGTTGCTTGAAACCAGCCAATGCCTAATGGACACCCCCCCCCCACTGCTTTTGTTTATTGTTTCTTTATTTATTGCTGAAAATGTGTCAGACTCTATCCGTAGACTGGTCTCTAACTGCTGTCCACCAGGCAGGTTGATGTAAACGTAACAGAGATAAGGTACGTCCAACATATCGTTGCTTTAGGATGAAACATTCTTCATCACTTTCATGTTTTTTCATAAATCAGCTTTACGGTTTGTTGACGATCCAGGGTTTGTGATCGGTAAAAGAAACAATTTCCCCCAATTCCTGAAAAGTTGCATTCTTGGAGATACAAGGTTTTTGCCTGACAGCAAAAAGATACGAACCCCATCTCAAACCGTCCTACCAACCAAGACTCCATTTTCCATCGTCCCACCAAGGTAGCCCTATGTCATCACATTCTTGTATAAATGGAAGCCATGTCCGCCAGTCACCACTCAGTCATTGATGCGTCTAATCCAGGTCAAGGGTTCTGAACCTTCAGGTCCAGGCTACCTAGCTTCGTCATACCAGTAAGACAACTCTACTTACCTTCCGGAACATCTATATGATCTCGCTGTCCATCGAGGCTCGTACAGGTGTTCCTAGATTAACTGCGTGTTAGCGGTTCCGCGTTTGGGTCACATTACACGCTGCACTCTCAGTCCATTCCTCTATCGAGTCAGACACAACATCTCTAAGAGCTCTGGGTAACAAACCGTAGAGGTTTAGCACCAGCATAATAGACACAACACCACTTCCACCATTCCTCTCTGCTGCATCTCCTTTCAATTCGTTTCATCCTAACAAAGACAAACACTCACCACAGGGGTGTTTCCCAACGGTGGACAAAGTATTGAGAGCTCTATTTCTCAGTAACACACACAATCAAGGTAGATCTCAACACACACACACTTTGCAGGGACCATTTCCTTAAGGTCTCTGACCAAACTCCTCCCCTCGTCGCTCTCGTCTCACTCACACCGTGACCTTATGATGATCTTCCACACAGACAGAGTCTAACAAACACACACACACACGCACACCAGCGTTGTGTAATGATGTGCCAGGCACTCCATGCTCTGAATCTCTAACAGTCTCCACCAGACTGTATGTAAAACATATTAACTCTCTGGATGCAATTTTCCCCTTAAAGTAAGACATTGATGAAAACCGTGTTCGTATAATTACATTGGCTTTTTCTGAGGAGCATTAATGTTACTTTGCTCGACTCCCATCAGACATAACATTATGACCAGCAGCAAGTGAACTTGAAAACATTGATTATGTCTTTGCAGTGGCGCCTGGCGGAGGGGGGGGGGGACGTTTGAGGCAGCAAGTCAATATTCTGTCCTTGAAGTTGATGCGTTTGAAGCTGAAAAAAATCAGGCAACATAAGGATTAAAGTAACTGTGACAAGGGCCAAATTGTGATGGATACACAGCTGGGTCGTAGCATTTCCACAGTCGCTCCTCTTGTGGGTTGTTCCCAGGATGCACTGGTCAGAACCAAATGTGGCTCAAGGAAGGAAAACTAATGACTAGGTAACAGGGTCAGGGGCAATCGAGGCTGATGTACAAGGGGAACAAAAGGTAATATGCATTTATTTACTTTAAAAAGTAGTATATAAACCCACTCAATTTAGATTTGAATTTTGGCTCCTGTGGTGGTTGAGATACAGTGACCTGAGGCAATGGCGTAGGTTTGCTCACGACATTGGTGGGGACCAGGATGGGTGTGTGTGCATCACCGGAAAGAAGCCCGATGGCCAGTCCTCACCCAGACCAGGTGCCGTTGGCGTAAGCGGCTTGGTGGGCCCACGAGGGGTTCGCACCGGTCGATCCAGACATGTATGCCTCCTTAACCTGGACACAGGTCCATCCGCGGACTCCGTGCACAGCAGCATGTCCACTGGGCTGTTTGTATTATTGGTGGGATGTGGATCTATTTCTGCTCCCTTGGATTGAATTATTAGTGTGGACAATTCAGTGATCGCTGAATTTTGGTGGGGACACGCCACCTCCGTCCATGCCAAATCTACGCCCAAGGCCTTGAGGCAAAGAGGTCTACTGCAGGCATTCAGCATTTCCACATTAGACATTAATGGAATAAACATAGAAAGTTATTGCAGATTTTGTCTATATAATTGAGTGTAATCTAACCGTTTTACATGATTTCCCCATGAATACAAACAGTAAGGATTGCAAAAAGCGGTCATCTATGAAGAGAGTATGGCATGAAATGCATGAAAAGAATGTTTTAAGTACAAAGAGATCAAAATCCAAATGTTGAGGTTGGCTTTAGGTCAATTTGACCCTCCAAAAAATGTACCCCTTAATCTATGGTCACTTGGTGCATACACATTTAGGATATGAGAAGATGCTGCCTTCTAGAAGTCTCTTCTCACCCACCTCCACGCACTACATTCCCTTCTTTGCACACTTCATAACCATCTGACCTACCCACTTTCACTGGTTTCATACCCACCTCTGTCCACGTTGTACTATCTCAGCTTGCTTCCTATCTATCTCTGTTCACATTGTCCCCCAGCTCATTTTGTAGTCACTTTTGTCCATTTTTAACTCATCTTTGCCCACTTTGTACACAACTATCCATCTTTAACCTGCCTCTGCCTATTTTACACCCACCTCTTCCCACTTGATACTCACGTTTGCCCAATTTTTACCTGTCCCAGCCAGCTTTATTCACCCATTCTTCTGTTTTATACCAACTCCCGTCCACTGTGCACCCTGCTCTGTCTGCTATGAACCTCTGCCCAGTTTTTACCCACTATGCCTACTTTGTATTTTGACATTTTTGTACCTAATAGGGATGCACTTTTTTTCAAACCAAAACAATACCAATACTTGAATCTGAGTACTTGCCAATACACAAAAAAATGCAATGAATTGAATTACAGGTTCTATTTTCTTCTTTTTTTGGTTAACTTTAACATGTACGAGTACATGGTATTGGTATCGGCCTGATACTGACATTGGTACTGGTGCATCCCTAGTACTCCAGTTCAATCTGGTTTTCTTTAATGAATTTGTAGATTCAATTGATTTTGTTTTTAATATTTTTTTTATACTGAACATTTTATCTTGCTGAAACTGTTTTGCCCTGTGTTGTTCAGTGTTTTACGAGGTGTCCTGCATCTGTGAAAGGCAGTATAAACATACATTTTACTTACTTATTTACCACGTACACTTAGAGGTTTCCATTTATCTCGTCAATTGTGATTAATTACTTACAGCTATATTTAATAATAATAATAATAATAATAATAATAAATTTTATTTCAGGCGCCTTTCTGTCACTCAAGGTCACCGCACAATATAAGTTGACAATAAAACACAATAAAACTAACGAGTTAAAAACATCCAACATAGAAACACACAGTAAAAGAATAAGACCATCAAGTTAAAAACAACCAGTAAAAGACAACCATAAATCTCACACCGAGTAGGCGACTTTAAATAGATGCGTTTTCAGCCTAGATTTAAAAAGTGAGAGAGAAGTGATGATTTTAAGGTCAGCCGGGAGAGAGTTCCAGAGTGATGGGGCAGATCTGCTGAAGGCTCGTTTTCCCATTGTGGTGAGTCTAGCTGGAGTTTTTAGCTGGAGTAAATTTATGGATTTATTTAACGAGTTATGTTATTTTTATCATGTTAATCTCATTTTTAATCTTTACTGTTTATGAATGTGGGCTTCTGTTGTAGTGGGATGGATGGGTGAGGTGACAAAACGTGAAACTGGAGCAACATATGACAGCTGTCGGTCCAATGAACTGAATCTGTTCAAGTCTGTTAAACACAATAAACGACTTCATGAAGACACTTTTTGTTATGTATCAATCTATGGGTCTGACACAATAATGTAATGAATTCAAATCAAAATACCTCAAGTTGAGGGCTTTCTTCAGCTTATTTTAGATTTATTAATTACAGATCATAATTAATCTCATAAATAAACTTTACTTACTTATACCCACTCTGTACCCATTTCCACCACTTTGTGCCTACATTAGCCCATAACCCATATTTGTTTGTTTCATACCCACATCACCACTTTGTACCCACGCACACGCAAAGTCGTGGGGATAGTGGTGTGTGTGATCAAATGGGGGTATGGTTTGATGGAGGGGAGGACTTTTATCACCTATAAAATCATTAATCCATGACAAAAAAACAAGTCTTTCTTGTTATTTTTCTGAATGTTAGCATGTTTATTTGAGATGATGTGTGCTGTGTTTCTTGCCATGTTTCTGTGCTGGTATTGTTGGTACTTGTGAGTCTAGAGATGCTTTAGCGGTGCTGAGGCGGCCCTTCCTGGTCCCAGAGGTTCCCCAGACATCTCTAAGTGGGCTTCTTTAAGAGACACAGTCTGGGAACGCGGCCCCCCCCCCCATTACTGTTACTGAAAAACTATAATAAGGTAGAGATGCTCACTATCGCACACAAACACACATACCAGTACTGACAGAGGGAATGTATCAAGAACGTATAACAAGCAATATGCAACCGCTGCATGTTGCCACTCATGGGATCGGGAAAAAGCCAAGGGTATAAATGTAACCCATAACACAAATACACAAATACACACCATGGAGTCTCAGTGTGGATTTTTAATATTCCAGGAAGTAAGCTGTGCAGCAGTAGGAGAAACAGATCTCACAAAGGGCTTCGTTTCTCTGAGTTATTCCTCATGTTAGCTCTTCGCTAATGTCTTTGCTTTCAATGCCATCCTCAATGAGAATTATTGAGTCGCTGATTGATAGCTATACACATGCCACACGGCGATACCAAGAGAGCAGAGATGCATAAAAACAAACAGACTGCCAGTAAACACTTTGTATTTCAGATGGATTATGATCTCGATGCAGATTGGTCTGTCACAGGAAGAGACCCGACGCACCAAGGACAGGAAATGAAGACGTGGTTCAGCCTATTAAGTTTCTCAGGAGACGAGATGATAAGGGGGGGTAGGCGTGTTCGGGCCTATCAACGTCTCTTGGGAATGTCATGCAACTAGCAAGGCAGGAAATGTGGTTTGGGATAGATATACAGGATTACCATCAGCGGCTCCACCCCGGCTTTCTCTTTAGATTTGATTTTTATGATCTAGAGCTTTGATCATGCATGTGAACGAAACTGGGTACAAAAGCTGGAACTGGATACAAACAGAAGATGTAGCTGAGCAATTTTAAAAGGCATCTATAACAGTTAAGTTTGACCAAATCATTACCTTTTTTTGGGAAAATACGCCAGTCTTAGTGAATTTCACTGATCCTGTCTTCACTACTTGATCAAATCAGAATGAAATTAGACCTCAGTCTGTTTTCTCCTCTCACCTTGTGTAGCTTCAAAGCTTGAAATCCTGCAGATATTTTTGAGTTGCCCGTGAACGCTCCCCTAACTCTGCATTTGGCTGTGAGAGCGGGTCTATTTCAGAAAACGTTTCCTTGATTCTCAATCTTCCATTTATTTAACAACCTCGGGATCTTTCCCTCAAACTGTCACTTGTGTAATCACCTTTATAAGAGAAGTATGACCAATCAGAGCTGCTCTTTCCTCTGTGTAAGCAGACAATCCCACTGCTACTTGGCATCACCTTTAAAGGCCAATCCAGCTCAGTGCCAAACACCTTGCTGACACAGAAACCTCGTTGTCAAGTGCAGTGCTGTGAAAAAGTAATCCCCCCCCCCCCCTTGTTAAATTATGAATAACCTGAGTTCAGCCTGATTACTGTAGAGTGAAGAGAAACCTGTCTGACAACATGAAGCAGGCTAAAAGATCTCAAAAAGCAACACATCACACTCCATTCTAAAGAAATCCATGAAGAAAAGAACCAAAAAAACATCTCAAGAACTGCAGGTCTCAGTTAAGGTCAAAGGTCATGATTGAACATTAAGACATCATGGGAAAGTTCCAAAGCCACAACAACTCTGATGAATACACACAACTCAGAGACCTGTCCCACGTTTACCAAAAGAAAACATCCTGATGATTCCCAGTAGAGCTGGGTGAGAAAATCCAAAAGAAACAAATAGCGAATTTTATAACTAACCAACGTTATTTTGCCCATAATCGTATGTTCGGCATTTTAAAAAATGAAAAGATGCGAGTAAGTTGCCGATGTCCATGTCCCTTTAAGAAGATGTGACGCAGAATAGTTGAGTCTGCGTCACAGTAAGTCACGTGATTCCCCAGGAAAAAACAAGGAAATGCCGTTGGCTGCTGGTAGCTGCCGGTAGCTGCCAGTAGCTGCCGGTAGCTGACAGTAGCTGCTGGTAGCTGCCGGTAGCTGCCAGTAGCTGCCGGTAGCTGCCGGTAACTGCTGGTAGCTGCCGGTAACTGCTGGTAGCTGCCGGTAACTGCTGGTAGCTGCCAGTAGCTGCCGATAACTGCTGGTAGCTGCCAGTAGCTGCCGGTAACTGCTGGTAGCTGCCGGTAGCTGCTGGTAACTGCTGGTAGCTGCCGGTAGCTGCTGGTAACTGCCGGTAGTTGCTGGTAGCTGCCGGTAGCTGCTGGTAACTGCCGGTAGCTGCTGGTAACTGCTGGTAGCTGCCAGTAGCTGCCGGTAACTGCTGGTAGCTGCCAGTAGCTGCCGGTAACTGCTGGTAGCTGCCGGTAGCTGCTGGTAGCTGCTGGTAGCTGCTGGTAGCTGCCTGTAGCTGCTGGTAACTGCCGGTAGCTGCTGGTTGCTGCCGGTAGCTGCTGGTTGCTGCCGGTAGCTGCTGGTAACTGCCGGTAACTGCCGGTAGCTGCTGGTAGCTGCCGGTAACTGCTGGTAGCTGCCGGTAGCTGCTGGTAACTGCCGGTAGCTGCTGGTAGCTGCCGGTAGCTGCTGGTAACTGCCGGTAACTGCCGGTAGCTGCCGGTAACTGCTGGTAACTGCCGGTAGCTTCTGGTTGCTGCCGGTAGCTGCTGGTAACTGCCGGTAACTGCCGGTAGCTGCTGGTAGCTGCCGGTAACTGCTGGTAACTGCCGGTAGCTGCTGGTTGCTGCCGGTAGCTGCTGGTAACTGCCGGTAGCTGCTGGTAACTGATGGTAGCTGCCGGTAGCTGCTGGTAGCTGCCGGTAGCTGCTGGTAGCTGCTGGTAACTGATGGTAGCGTTAGCTTTTGTGTGTACGGGTAGTTATCGTCCATTAATTGTTATCTAGGAGAACGCCTCAATAAATCGTGATATTGATTAAGGCCATATCGCCTTAATTCCCAGGACTTCTGGGTAAATATTTTGTGGATCACGAAGCAGAAGTGGAACTTTCAGGATGGGTGTGCATCCCAGTGCATTTACAGTAAAACTAACACAGCATTTTAGATCAACTTCAAACCAACAGCCAGACATGGTGGTGGTAGTGTGAATTGATGGAACCATGAATTCTGCTGTTTACTGGGACAAATCTACTAAATGATTTCCAATGGAGACGTCTCTGATGCTCTGTTTTCTATTTAATTAGGCTCTAGGGTTGTTTTTAGGGCTGCACCGATTGCAGTTTTCTGGCCGATCACCGATCTTTAGACAACCTTTCCTGCTGATCTCGATTTTTTTTCCGATCTTGTATTTTTCATAACTAGAAGCCAATTACTTTAATGTTTCCATTTTTATTGAGTAAATTGAATGAATACTCACAAAACATGAGGTAGTGTCCTCTCATATAAAATTATATATATATAAATATAAAATATAAACAATTAATTAATAAAGCCAATAAACAAGGTGCCTCTTAAAAATGAAACAAGAGATGTGAACCATTAACAAAGCCCTTTCCTCAGGTCCTCCTTTAGTTAATAGAACTTTCTGCCTGTAATTTTATAAAAACACTTGTTAAATCTACTCTAATAAACATTTCCAGCATTAACTCTGTGCAGTGTGTAAATAACTTCAACATAGTGTCTCTATACTGACTAACAGAGCAGAAATCATCTAGATTCACTTAATGCTGCTCATCTCTTCACCTTATAGGTTTTCTAACTGCGGCTGCGTGCCACTTGACTACTCGGCTCCCGTAGATTTTACTGATGGTGCATTTAATGCGCCTCGTAAAAAGGAGGACATAGCAGCTAAACTATGGGATAATCTACCGATTAAACGCGGAGTCATTGCTGTTTGATCACGGCCACGGGACAGTTCTCCCCCGCGCCCCTCTAATGAGAGACACGCTGGAAAGATACGTTCTGCATTTAGCTTCAAGTTGTGTCCGATGCACGCTGAAGCTACCGCCACCGGCGACGCTGTCCGCTGTCACATCAGCTGTTTTTAAGAATAGACTCAAGACCCACCTTTTTAGATCAGCTTTTAACTGATTATTATTTATTTAGTTTTTTATTCACATTTTATTGGTCATTTTACTATTCTAAGTCCTCGTTATTTTATATGCTACGCATTTTAATCCTCCAGTGTTTCCTCTGTGGAGCCCTCTGCCTTGGGACTGGTGGTCGGCGGTGGCGGCTCGGGCGCTCCCCGGTATGGCCCGGACAGTGGCGGGGGTTGCCACCCTCCATACCCGGGCGCCCTTGGTTGGTGTGTTGCTGCTGACCTGGTTCTACAGCTGACGAGGCAGAGGGCCCACTAGATGGCGTGTTTCTCATTACTGGAGCCATCTGAGCTCAACATAGTGTTTCCTGTGGTTTTGATGTGTATGTGTGGGTGTATGTGTGCCTGGGAATGGGTTGTGGACTGGGAGGGGAGAGTGTCATAATTGTTCTATGTGTGGGAAAGGGAGGGAATGTGGGTTGTATGGGTCATTTTAATCTGTCAAGCACTTTGTGTTGCTCGCTGGGGCATGAAAGGTGCTATAGAAATAAAGTTTGATTTGATTTGATTTGATCAGTGAACTCCGTTTTTGCTTTTTGTCATACGGACTGCAACTATTGAGAAAGAGACGAGTGGAGAGCTGCACCAGCTCACTTTGTTGTAGTTTAAAGCGTTAGCAGCCGCGCTAGCAGCTGTTAGCTTTCGTCTCAGGTACAACTTCTCTGAGGTTTAGCCTGGCGGGGTCCGATGAAAGTCTGGCGGGCCGCCAGGCTTATAAAGCGCTGGGGGAAACCCTGAGTGTAGCACGGACGTGATGTAGCGCGCGGAAGGGAGGGAGGCAGTCTGCACCTCCCGGGAACAGGAGAAAAAAGCTGATTTAAAAGCCTATAACAAGATCGAGGATCGGATGGGAATATGGTCGATTTACGATCCCCTCAAATCAACGTGATCGAGCCCGATCGATCCCTAGGTGTTTTTATTTTAGGTACCAGTTGACACTTAAACTCGTGATGTTGTTAGTCCTGTAACCAGAGCACAGATGTAAATATAGACATTTTAGTTTAGTTTACTGAGCTGATATTTGCTTTTTTGAATTGGACATAAACAGGAACTGTATGTCAAAAATAAACCAGCCCAAAAAATTCTCACATCATCTACAATGATCTGGACTCATAAACCACCAACTGCTTCATTAGTAGCTCCATGTTTTCTGCGTTTGTCCTAACAATCTGCCTAATGTGTCAGAATGACATTCATAATGAAGGTGCAATATTGGAAATGCAGATTAAATTGTGGGAATATAAGAAGTAGTGGGATTTTGAATATCTGAATGTAAAAACTAGAACCATGGTTGTTTCCAGAAAAACACCTAATTCAGTTCATCAAACTACAGAATCCTTTAGCTCCTATTGAAGTATCTAGTATCACTTCACGCTGAATGACTGAATCTATACCAGCAGTATCCCTGAGACAAAGGGAAAGACAGCATTATGTAAATGTCCAACTAGGAGCGAGTCCAATTAGAGGCTCATTACTGTGGGATGTGCACTCAGCAATCAACTCATTGGGAAAAGTTCCTATCTCACAGATCATTGGAGTTTCAAGGGAGTCATTTCGAAGTGGCCTTATATTAGTTAATTATCTACAGTATAGACCACACCCAGTGGTGACATCACTGAAATGCCATCCTAAACCTAAACAACCAATTAGAATGTTTGGATTGTGACCAATGTAGAAAAGCATCAATTTAAAGGCAACCGTACGAAGCTCCTAGTCAGAAGACTTGGTATTATTACTGTATTCTAGAGATGGTCTACTGCAGCCTCACCAAGCTCTAAATCTGTAAATCACTCCCACAACGATCCAGGACTGGCTCTGAAACCATGTCAGGATGCAGCTAAGCACTAAGACCACACTATGATGACTCTACCGTGTGACTGGATATGAAGTCACTGTGACCAGTCCTGCATCAAGTCCTAGGCGGGTTGGTATATCTGGGTCATGGACACACTGCTGTCCCAATTACTGTCTTGTAATCCTTCCTCAAAAGTTAAGAATCTGGGCGTGACCTTTGACTCTGAGCTGACTTTTATCCCTCACATTAAAAACGTCACCAAAATAGGTTTTTATCATCTCAAAAACATCGCCAGAGTCCGCCCCATTCTCTCTCGGGCCAATACAGAGACGCTGATGCTTTTATCACCAGTAGAATCGATTACTGCAATGCCCTGCTTTCTGGTCTTTCCAAGAAGAGTACTTCAGGTCTACAACTTTTACAAAACTCAGCAGCCCGTGTCCTGACAAAGACCAGGAAGCGGGAGCACATCACTCTGGTTTTAAAATCACTGCATTGGCTCCCCGTATGTTCTAGGATCGATTTTAAGATACTGTTAATGGTTTTTAAGTGTCTTAATGGTCTTGGCCCTTCTTATCTTTCTGAACTGCTTTTTCCATATGAACCCTCGCGGTCACTGCGCTCCTCTGGCAGCCGTCTCCTAGTCATCCCTAAAGTCAGGACACGCCCACGGCGAAGCTTCTTTTGGTTATTACGGCCCTCGCCTCTGGAACGGACTGCCAGAGGACCTCAGGACCGCAGAGAACGTTCAGGTTTTTAAGAATAGACTCAAGACCCACCTTTTTAGATTAGCTTTTAACTGATTATTATTTATTTAGTTTTTTATTCACATTTTATTGGTCATTTTACTATTCATATAAGTTCTCGTTATTTTATATGCTACGCATTTTAATCCTCCAGTGTTTCCTCTGTGGAGCCCTCTGCCTTGGGACCGGTGGTCGGCGGTGGCGGCTCGGGCGCTCCCCGGTAGGGCCCGGGCAGTGGCGGGGGTTGCCACCCTCCATCCCCGGGTGCCCTTGGTTGGTGTGTTGGCTGCTGACCTGGTTCTACAGCTGACGAGGCAGAGGGCCCACTAGATGGCGTGTTTCTCATTACTGGAGCCATCTGAGCTCAACGTAGTGTTTACTGTGGTTTTGATGTGTATGTGTGGGTGTATGTGTGCCTGGGAATGGGTTGTGGACTGGGAGGGGAGAGTGTCATAATTGTTCTATGTGTGGGAAAGGGAGGGAATGTGGGTTGTATGGGTCATTTTAATCTGTCAAGCACTTTGTGTTGCTCGCTGGGGCGTGAAAGGTGCTATAGAAATAAAGTTTGATTTGATTTGATAACACTCTACGAGGGACATGATATTTAAAAAGAATCATCAATGTGCATGATAGTAAGGCTGTCTATTTACCCACCGGTTTACGTCTCAACCCTCTGTTTGGTTTTGTTGATTTAAGTCGATACAGTCTAGACAGGTCTAGATGTGAGTGAGAGAAGGCCCGGGCGATAAATCCATTGAATTCATTCATTCGAGTTTTTGGTTGCGGGCGATTAAAAAATAAGTAAATCAAGTTTTTTGTGTAATGGCACATTTTTGGCTCCCCGGAACGTCCGTAAAGCTAGTTTCACATAGCGTCATGGCTAGCGGCAACAAAAACATCATAGCACACACGAAACAACAAAAGCAAGCAACAACATGGCTACCGGTGAGAGCGGGAAGTTTGTTCCCAAGAAAGGAGTAAAACCATCGCTTGTTTGGAGCTGGTGTGAGTTTGCTGTGGCAGACGTGGAGCAGGAGACCCGACGGTTGGACCGGCTCCACGCTGCTGCCTGTTTTCAGACGTGACTCTGACTCGGAGCTCATCACATTACGCTGCCAGTCCGTTGTCTGTCGACTAAACTCAAAGAGAAGTCATTCTCCAGATTCATAAAGGTGATCTGGATATTGTTCTGCCCTGAGCTTTGCACTAAACTTCGCGGTTTTGAATGTTCTGGAGGTGTTTTAGTGAGACTTTGTCGAAGCGGACCGTCTTTTTTTCTCTTCTCTCTGTGTGGAGAGGAGGGCTGTGCTCTACGGTGGACAAAACACTCCGGAAAATATTGTTTTCTTTACTAATTTGCAGGTATGTGAATTCTGTGGAATTCCGCGTTTTATACTGAATTTTGTTTGGAGATTTCTGTGATTCCATCCGTTTTTTCAGTATCGTGGAAATCATAGGGCCCTACACACAGCCAAAGACATGTTGTCTGCCGTTTGTACTTGTGTGTGTGTGTGTTTGTGTGTGTGTGTGTGTGTGTGGGGGGGGGGGGGTCAGAAAAAATTCGTAAATCGAATTTTAAAAAATTAATCGTAGATTTTATTTTTAGGCCACATCGCCCAGTCCTAAGTGAGAGCAATAGACCGGAGAGTCTGATGCTCCGCCTTGACTTTTATTTCTCTCTTTGTTAAATTGAGAACTCTGACCTCACTTTAAAACTTCTGACTGAAAACCGAAGCCAGTTTAAAACATGAATACATCATGAATGTTTGTGTAACGTTATAAATGTGAGCCTGCTATGCTGAAAACTTTTAAAAAGCCTTTATTTGATCAACTTTACTTTGAGGAATGTGAATAATTGACTGAACTGGTAAAGTCTCGATATGCTTTGGTCTCACGTAGATAAGCTGCCATCACATCACTCCAGTCGAGGGATGCACCCATACTGATACTGGATCGGATATCGATGTTGTACTGGTGGATCGGTAAAAATGGCTGATATCGGATCTGATATTATTTACTACACTTTATCCTGATTATGAGCAGAGAAATAATGTGCCTCACTTTACACCAACTCACAAATGTTAGACCATTATGAGGGTTTTCTTGTTCACGCTATAGAATGTTTGAGGTTTATTATGTCTGATATTACACTATTCTAGTGTTTCCATTAATATCAGTGGATATCGACCGATCCATAAAGCCTAAATATCGGGATCGGGACTGTAAAAGCTGGATCAGTCCATCTCTACTCCAATCCTCTACAGAGGACCCAAATATGTTGGCATCACAATGAAAACCAACAACACATTTTCTAGACGTCCTGTGAGGAGCCCACTGCATTTTTGATAAGGGCCTCAAGACCTCTGTTCTGGCTGAAGTCTCCCTACTAATTAACTGATGAAAAAAGACACACTGATGCTGTGAAAAGATTGGTTATACTGATAAAGTTCATCAGCCAGGTCGATATTATGGGTCAGCGAGTGGAAACTAGGGGGTCAAGAGGGAATACATGGTTCAGTTAGAGCAGAGTGTCCTAAAAACGAGGACAGAATCCTAAAGAAAGTGTCTCAACACGAGCAGGAAAGGCAAGAGGAGATCATTTTAGCTCAAGGGTGCACAACAATGCAAAAATTGGTATTTAATAGCCCAATCCACACAGATGCTCCATGGCTGGCCAAACACCTCGTGGCAATGAAAAACCCTGTCAATTTAAATGACAGATAATAACTGCCTGTCCGTCAAAATGATGAAAAGGTAAAGCCATGCATAACTTCTGCAGGAGGCACGGTGCCATTCAACCGATTTTACAATAAATTCTAAATTTTTTTGCACAGGCGACAGCGGTATAGCAATCCTTGAAGATCTCTAACGGGCAGCAGCCGGAGCTGATAACTGGAAACTCGAGGAAGCTCGGCGTGCTCTTGGATTCCTCCTATCGTATTATTGGCTAATCTGTATATAAATGTAAATCAATGTGAAGTTCGGCTGATAAAATCTAAGATGGAGAGGACACTGGCTCTGCATTTCATATCCTCAAAGGAAGAACGTGCCGAGCATACGGCCTCTTGTCACTCAACTTTGCTGGAAGTGATAGAAGAGGGGAAGTGGTTGGTGGCAGTAGAGGGTCAATGGGAACGATGAGAGGTGGCTTTCAAAGATAAAAACAAATGCAGGGAGGATTCAGAGGACTGAGGAGAACAGCAGTTAGGGTAAACGCAGAAATAAATGGAATCAACTGATACAGAAACACATTATATCACCGCATTGATTACTTCACGCAGCTTTAAGTTAAGACTAGTAGCGCTAAGCACGATAAGGCCATCTGTTTGCTAATAAGCTGGCTGTGCAGAGCTCCCAGTAACAATGGACCAACAGCCAACAACATAATTACACACATGCCCAAACACACAAAGCGCTGCTCTTGTCAATGCAATGGATCCACTCCACTCACATTTTCCTTTCCCTCCTCCAGGCTCCCCTTTTATCTGCCCTGCTTCCTCTGGGGAAAGCGCGCACGCGCGTGCACACACACACACAGCCGACTGAAATGACAATGATCCTCTTTCGCTTTTGTCAATCGACCTGTTGACACAAGATCAATACACAATCAGACTAAATTAGGGAGGACTGTGTGTGAATGTATGGGAATTCCAGCGGGACTTAGCGACGACCCGACCGGAATCATCTCCAGAATTCACAATGCTCCTTTCTATTCACTGTGAACTGAAGCAAAGCTCATCATCTATAGAAACTCTCTCAAAAGACTCATAAGTGTAGCGCGTGGAAGGCACTGGGGATGGCCTGATCAGGATTTCTCTTCATCCCTGATTCCAATCTAAGACATTTAGAGTGAAGTATGCGCCGAAGCCAAGCCTCAATCCGATGCTCCAAGCAGCACAGTTACATACCAGGGATATGGTCCTCACTGGAGATAAATCACTGATAAATAACTAGAAAGCCTGGTATCACCTTTCATTGGTATGCTGATGACACTCAGGTATATGTCCCTTTGGAAAGAGAAACCTATCACTGTGTCATATTGTTGCTTCACTGCCTTGATCATTTGAGAGCCTGGATGTTTCTGAACGTCTTCAAATGTAATGAAAATCAAATGGAAGGAACAATATTTGGTAGACATTTTCCCACCCAGACCGTTTAAGATGTGACACATTCTGAGCCTGATCGCTTCCAGAGAAGCTTGTATGGTCACTGTAAAAAGCACCATATAACCTGCTGTTGCTACGAAACGTAAAATTCTTGCAAATAATCAAAGTCAGGATCATCAGTTCACAGTAAAAATAACCCAATGCGATCACGTTCCGATGTTGGTCCTAGCTAATATAGTTAGCACTGTTGCCTCGCAGCAAGGAGGTGGTGGGTTCACGTCCCTGTCGCTCTGCGTGGAGCTAGCATGTTCGCCCTATGCATACGTGGGTTTTCCCCGGGTACTCCGGTTTCCTCCCACAGGACAAAAACATGCGGGTTAGGTCGACTGGTGACTCTAAAGTGTCCCTAGGTGTGAGAGTGTGTGTGAACGTTTGTTTGTCTCTGTGATGGACTGGTGACCTGTCCAGCGTGTCCCTCCACTCTCACCCCTTGACCGCTGGAGTTAGAAACAAGCTACTCTCAACCCTCTGTGGAGGATGAAGTGATAAAGAAGATGAATGGATAGATAGATGCTTTGTTGATGTTAGCTTAACGGCTAAGTGGATTTTCTAAATTTCTATCTGGCAAGTAGTTCTGCACATATATATTGCTAGATGCCCTATCTGGGAGTCGACAGCGGCCATCTTACTACAGTCAGCTGACGTTCTGCTCTCTATGGTAGCAGATGAAAGGTGAGCGATCAACTTAACTAAAAATACTTTTAACTCGATGAAAAATGAACGGATTTACAAGTTTACAGTTTATGAGTTTTGCCGAGCATTATTGATATGTTTCACAGCCACGCCTCTGACGTTTATAACAAAGCAAACCGTTTGAAAATCGGTTAAAAATTGAGCAAGTTAGAGGTATTTAATAGTTCATGCTCCATTGACAGCAATGTTATGAAAGGGGGCAGCTGTCTGAAGTAAGATGGCCGCCGCGTAGGGACGTCAGGGTCCATTGACGAACAGCTCGGGTAAGATCTAGTAATATATATGATATCTATGGTTCTGCATACTTGACTAAGAGCATTGTGGGTACATGCTCAAATGTAAAACCAATGTTCATTCTAGATTTTATTTATTAATGTTCTGGTTTCACATTAATGTGCCTGTTTAGGACTCAAATCTACAGTGTAAAAATGGAACGTTGAGACTTTGCTGTGAAGAACTTTTTGTTGAAAATGACTATCCAGAAAAACGCAATGATTCATGGTGAGGTACATTTAGACATCCTACTATTTGGTATTTTTCTAAGTGTATGACTGTTTGGTATTAACTGTACTTTGTGTACTGTATGATAACCGGAGTTCCCATTCCTTTTAGGGATTAAAGTCTTCCCTTTAGTGTTTAGACCATCACAGAAGAGTCGAGAGAGAATTAATGAACAACTGCTTTCTGCCTTAGAAGGGGAAAGCACTCGATAATGTGTGATGTCATTTAGGAACTTTGTAGCTTATCTCCAGATTAGCGAAACACTTCTCTCTACATGACACGGGCTACGTTATGTTGAGATAACTGGCGCACGGCTGAATAAAGATTTGAGTTTCTATATTGGTCTTTGAATGCAACATGTTTATTCATTTTCTGTGTAGTTAGTAGGGGTGGCTATGTTGGTTTTCTCTAACCAGGGTTCATACAGCTTTCCAGTTAAGATTTTCCATGACCAAAAGTAACATTTGTGCATCAATTTTAAGTGTTATCCACATTTATTTATTACTCAGAAAACACAAGAGTAAATTCTACTTAAAGCATAGCAAGAAACAAGTCTTCAGTTTTCCAAAAGACATTAAAAACAGCTTCAGTGTCTACTAATAACCCAGTAGTACAGTCAATTCTTAAAGAAATAAAGTAGCTGCAGCTCATTTATTGTAGTTCAAATAAGTGTCGTACACGGGACTGTTTACCTGTTAATTCTTTAGAATAAATAAAGTAGCTGCAGGGCTTTACTAGAACTCAAGTCAAAATCAAATAGTGTGATGATTTATAGGACTGGTGGGAATTTATAACTTCTAACACCCACAGAATCTCGGCTTTCAGTACCTCGTTTTTTGATTAAGTCTAAAGTTCCTTGAGTTGTAGTCGAAGTTGCTACTGGGTGTTGTGTGCACTCGCATGGCTAATTCGTGCTTTTTCCGTTCAAATGGCTAGCCATGCTCGAAACATCGAAGGTTTTACTGCATAGCTTACACTTGGCGTGTATCGAGTTGGCGACCTTTTGCAGCCAGCTTCGGAACGTGTCCGTGAAAAGCCACGCCCTGTTAAAGCTGCACTTCCCTGCATTTTGAGATCTTCATTTCAGTTTGCGTTCGCCGACCGAGCCGCTTTTTGGCGTTAGCTCCGTCACCGTGAGCTACATTTAAGGACCTCTGGGGGACAGGTGTGTCACCTCAGCTGCCTGACTAAAAATGTACGAGTCCGCGACTTTTATTTATTGATCCGTTACTCATTTATTTTTGCATTAATTTTAAGTTTGAACAAAAATTTAGTTAAATTCCAAAACTTTTCCAGGACCTGGAATTTTGATTTTCAAATTCCATGACTTTTCCAGGTTTTTCATGACTGTTCGAACCCTGGCCATCAATTAAACCGACACAACAAAGCTCTGTGATTTTGTTGCAACGTTTCTACATTTTGGTTATGATGCGTAACCATAACAACCAGACTTGTTTACAAGAGGGAGCAGCTAACGGACATCTCAAAAGCTGAAATAATACCCAAATTAAACTAAAGAAAAACCAAAAGGTGACATAAAGAGGGGACGATGTGGAACAGAAGAAAGGCAAATCAATCACTCCCATTGATTAAAACATTAAATCCCTGATGAATAAGAATCTCGTGTGTTTGACGGAGACGTGGCTGCAGGATCAGGTCCTGATTCCAACGTCTCTCTGATCGGCTTTCAGACGATATGAGCGGACCAGAGATGTGAAAAGGAGCAGAAAAAGCAAAGGAGGTGGCCGTCAACAACAGATGGTGTGGTCTAGGACATGATGCTATGAAAGATCTCTGCAGCCCAGATAACCAACTGTTGTCTTAAGTCAACAACAGAGAGTCTTCCATCAGACGATCCTTCCTGTCCACAGCTAGAACAGAAAACACTTTGAGGACGGATTGAAATTCCCTCTGGGATTAATAAAGGATTTTTATTGGCTGATCAAAGTGAAAACAATCATTTTAAGAAAAGTCTGTAGGAGTTTCGCCCTGTTAAATAGTGGAACTCTAACTGCACACATGCCTGAATGAATCCTGTTCACACCAGTCAGAATTAGAGGTCGGAGAAATGAGTTGACATACAGATTTGAGCAGAGCAGAGCAACAGATGGAGCCCCCTCTGGCTCCGACTAGTTCCTTTAAATTACCAGACCTGACTGCTGCCAGGAAAAACTCCCAGCCCAGCTTCCGACCCAGGTTAGTGCACTACAGAGGACGGAGCCAAGACGGGAAGCAGGAACGGATTTG
Source organism: Callopanchax toddi (assembly GCA_006937965.1). Taxonomy (NCBI): domain Eukaryota; kingdom Metazoa; phylum Chordata; class Actinopteri; order Cyprinodontiformes; family Nothobranchiidae; genus Callopanchax; species Callopanchax toddi. The sequence continues at coordinate 410,143 of SSNR01000353.1, forward strand.
AATGAAGTCTGATCATTTGTGACTGCTTTTTAAAAGCTAGTTGAACCGTTCCAAATCGGTGTTTTACTTTTCTGGTTTTAGCATCATTTTTGCTCTGATGGGTCTCAGTAGAGTCCAGTTCTACACTTCTTTAGCTGCTCAGAGCTTCCTTTTTAGTGGTTTTATGAAAGAGAACACATTTAATGAATTCCTAAAACTTGAGTTTTGTTTCCATCTAAATTTTTCCATCGATGAAAGTAAGATTTAACCTCATCTGTGTTTTTACGTGACTCCAACATTATTAAAATAGAAGCTTAAGTTAAAAGCTGGGTAATGAGTTTCAGTCTCTATATGTTAGTGTGAAGTAGATTAATTATTTCATTCGTTCAGATTTGTTATTAGAGTTACTTCAAAGGAAAATAGAATTTAGTGTAAGAGTTGGGATACGGTGGAAATTAGGGATGCACCGATACCGATACTGGTATCGGTCCGATACCAGTATTGGTTAAAGTTACCCGATACCAGTGACTTCACTGTCTGTGACTTGTGATTGCTGTTGTAGTTTCCTATATTGAACACTAGGGGGAGCTATTGAGCTAAAGAGGAACAGTATGGATTGAGAGCTGGAGATGGTGCCAAATAGTTCATTTTATTTGGTTAAAATGTGGAAAACTGCAATAATTTCACTGTGAAATCACAGAACATGGTTATTTTTCACCTTATATTTTAGTTTTGTGATCATTTTTTAATATATTTTATTTTTTTATCAAACTCAGTCATTTGTTGTTAAAAGCAGAGAAGAAAAAAATAAAACCTGTATTCCAATTTGTTGCATTTTTTTGTGTGGTAGAAGTATCGGTATCCGGTATCGGCGATTACTCAGATTTAAGTATCGGTATCGGATCAGTTTTGAAAAAAGTGGTATCGGTAGTGGAAATGTTTTTAAAAATTGTCAAAATTTGAAAAAGAACTGACATTATTACTGTTAAAGAGGTAGTGATCATATTTGATCACTTGTTCATCGTGGGGTGTTAAATTTACGAGCGTTTTATAAACATCATAGTTTTAAAAACACTATTAGAAGCTAGGGAAGAGATTGAAATATGTGGGTCAGGAATAAAACTGTTACAATGATCAAATGTAGGGTGACCAAACGTCCTCTTTTCCCCGGAAATGTCCTCTTCACGTTCTGTCCGGGAAAGTTTTCACAGATTATTGAAAATTTCGGGTTTTATCGTTTTTTACTGGAAATAGGCATGTACTTAAATTAACTGGTGTGAATGTAGCAGTCCGTCTTAGGTGTGATGTCAACCCTCTCACAGGCAGAACAAACAGCGGGTCATGACTTTCATTTTCAATATAATTTCAGACACTACTTCAAACAGTTTTCCTGGGGTAGGTGTCATGAGACTGTAGTTTACTGGTTAAGACGTTGGTATCGCAACTAGAGGATCGTAGGTTCGAGTCCCATCCTGGATGGGTTATTTTTTGTACTTTTTGACTTGTGAAAGCCTATATGAAGGTTGTCACCCAGACAGAGACTGCCTACTGTAAATAGGTTAAAGTCTTCTTTCATTAAACAGTAGATTTACAGTCGTGTTTCATGAACCAAGTGTCTTCTTTGTCAAAAATCTAAATATGGAACCCTGGTCAAATGCGACAATCAGGGCTGTACCGATACCACTTTTTTCAAAACCGATCCGATACTTAAATCTGAGTACTCGCCGATACCGAGTACCGATACTTCTACCACACAAAAAAATGCAACAAAATGGAATACAGGTTTGATTTTTTCTTCTCTGCTTTTTACAACAAATGACTGAGTTTGATAAAAAAAAAAAAATATATATATATATATATATATATATATATATATATATATATATATATATATATATATATATATATATATATATATTAAAAAATGATCCCAAAACTAAAATATAAGGTGAAAAATAACAATTTTCTGTGATTTCACAGTGAAATTATTGCAGTTTTCCACATTTTAACCAAATAAAATGAACTATTTGGCACCATCTCCAGCTCTCAACCCACACTGTTCCTCTTTAGCTCAATAGCTCCCCCTAGTGTTCAATATAGGAAACTACAACAGAAATCACAAGTCACAGACAGTGAAGCCACTGGTATCGGTTCCTGGTATCAGGTAACTTTAACCGATACCGGTATCGGTGCATCCTTAGCGACAATAAAGAGTGGTACAAAGGTCCTTGGTAACCATGGCAACCACACCTACAATGATGCAGGAGGTCCAGAGCAGACAGTGGAGGAAGGGGGAGCTCGCCCCGTTGTTTCTGGTTCTGTGGTGTGATGTGAGCCTGCCTCCGGAACAGGCTAACTTCATTCTCATAAACATCCTGATCAAGATCTTTTTCCGGCATTTACTTCAACACAGTTAATTAGTTTCATATTTTAAATTTAAAGTACAAATATATATATTTTTAGTTTTAAAATACATTAACGGTAAATAAAACAAAATCATATATGTATACATATATGAGGTATTTTAAAAACATTTCTATAAGCAAAAGTCCTTTCAATAGTTCATAATAATACTAGAATATGTCTTTATTCATTCTTTAGGGAAACTTGTTCCTTTGCTTTTAATCCATTTTTTAAAGGTTTAATGGACACTTACTAAAATACTTTAAACTTTTAAGCTTCAACCACTCAGTGGTAATAGTGGTTATTAAAAAAAAATCACGTTTTTCTTCTTCTTTTTGTTTAATTTAATTTTTTAGTTTAAATCATTTAAAGATTTCTGTCACCGGTTTTCATTTCTTATTTCGTGTCCTTATAATTTATGCATTCATTAAAATTAGATGCCAGTTTAAGTCACTGTGTAACTTTTAATGAGAGTAAAGAGAGGAGTTAAGAAGAGCTGTCTGCCCTCCTGTTTTCCATTAAAGGTTTCACAGCTCTTCTGCTTGATATTTTCTAAAAGTTAAATGTGTTTGTCTGTCTGCATCCGTTTTTCTGCACTTAAGGATTTAAACATGACAAAAGTAGCCTTTCCTGCATCACTCAGCACCATCCATACTGCGTTTCCCATCAAAGTGGACGCTTTTAGCCCCCCCGCCACCATTAGCCTGTACTTGAAATGCTTTTCGGTGTCTTAAAAGTGATGGACCGTGGACTGAATTTTTGATTCAACTCGATGCACGTGTGCCAGGGTGTACAGCAGAGTGGGAGTTAAAGAGATGGACCCAGTGGGGCAGATGGAGAGAACACAGAGGAGGAATGGGATAGCTGGGTGGAAAGAGATGAAGTCTTGGGATGTACAGGTATTTGGGTATGCATTAGAAACTCCATGTTTGGTAAAGTGCTTTAACAGCAAAGTGTATCCATGCATACTTAGGTAGATTGTGAAGTGTAAAAGGGGAAATAAGAGGGAGAGGATGGAAAAGCAGTGAATCAGTTGATGGATTTTGGGGTTGTACATCTCTGATACGTATCAGGATTCAGGTTCATCAAGGATACATTAAACCAGTTTGATATGGTTCAGCTTTTAATCACAATGTGATTGAGATTTAATCCAAAACAATGTGACAAAGCAAGAAAATCATTTATGTCAGTTAATTAGCCTAGTTTTATTCTACATATTTAAAAATGGCTGCTTCTTGTTTAAAATTAACTAGGGGTTAGTAGTCAACTTTTGTGGGCTGTAGTGACGTTTTAAACCAAAAGTCGACTAGTCGCTGATCACGTGAACTTTTATTTTGAAGGGGTTTCCTTTGATTAGTTCCGTTTCCTTTGATGTGTTCCGGTCTGGCAGCTTTTGATGCCCTTGCCAATCGATTGTCCTGATTTAATCAACTTAACGGTGAGTCTTTGCTTTCTTTAGCTCTTGTTGTACTAAAAACGCGGCGGTATTCAGCCCATTCAAACCTCCAATGTGCTAACGGCTAAGCTAATGAGCTAATGGCTTGGCTATCGAGCTTTGAGTGATTTTATTTATTAAATAGCGAATGTCTTTGTTATGATTATGGCCAAACAATAGACCACAGTCTGACTAAAACTGTAGTTTTAATCAGAGTAAAACTGTTTTGCATATAAACCTGACAAAAATGTGACTAAAACTAATCAGCATTTTAGTCTAAAGACTTGATATTAAAACCAAAGTGCTCCTAAAACAACTGCTCTCTCTCAGCTGTTTGTTGTCAGCATTAAAATACGTTTTTGCTGGGGATGTCCCGATATTGATATCGATATCTGAATATCGGATATCGGCTCAAAAAATACGATATCGGAGTATATTGGACTGCATCAAAAATCTCCGATATCAGCAGTCTGTATTAAAAGCAGGAATTGTAGTCATCCTTTTAGTTGACCAACTATTATTTGTTTTCGGCTTGTTATTAAAGTTACGTTTATTTTGTTTGTGCTGTTTTTTATGGTCACAATGACCTCATTCTTTTGGGCAGTGGATGAAACTCTGAACACTCAAATTGAAGCAGTTGGTCATTTTTTCTTATGTCTTTTTCTTATGTATTTTGTCGGATTGATATCGGTATCGGTCAATACTGAAGGCTGCAATATCGGTATCGTATCGGAAGTGAAAAAGTTGTATCGGGACATCCCTAGTTTTTGCAATAAAGCCTGTCAAGTTTTATAAAGCCGTCCTGTATACGCCGTATGTATGACGTCATCAGCGATTAGTCGAAGTCGACGCGACTTTTATTACTTGGTAGTCGACTTGTAAAAATAGCAAGTCATTCAGCCCCTACAATTAACCTCTTATAGGGCAAGTGAACATATTTGATTACTTGTACTTCTAAACATTTTATATAGTTGAAAAAAACTATGGATACGATGAAAAACATTGTGTTTTAAAACACTGTGTTAGCGGCTAAAGCTAAGATTAGAATATGTGGGTCAGGAACAAAACTGTTAGGGTGATCAAATGCGATGGCGTAGCAGAAGGAGATAGTAACCACGGTAACCAGACCTACGATGACGTAGGGGGGTTCTGAGCACACAGCGGAGGAAGGGGGCGGGGCCACAAGTAGACATTTTCTCAGAGACCTCCCAAAGGATGAAGGTATTTTCTGTATTAACTTCAACACGGATGATTCATTTGTGTTAACTTTAAGAGAGTTGTGTGTTTGTCTGCTTTAGATTTTGATTTGCAGTCTACACCTTTTCACGAAAAAAGTTTTTTAAAAGTAAGAAAATAAGTAACAAGGTATTTAAAAAGCACAAAGGTTTTAAAATTTTTTATTATTAACTAAATTAAATTACAAATAAAAAAAACACCTAATGGTTGAAATGCAAAATTTCCGTGAGCGCCCTCTAAAGGGTGAAATCAGTAACACTAATCAGCACAAATGGCAGCAGAAGAAGAGTTTACACTGTAATAAACGTCCTGATTTATCAAAGACAAACGTATCTACCCTTTTTTAATTTACTGCTATATTTAACAGGCTCAACCGATCCAGTCTCATCATGAACGTGTGTCCAAAGACCGACAGAATCATAAGATCCTCAACACTTATCTAAATGTGTAGGAGATCTTATCTGTGTTTATTACTCGGTACATAGTGAAGGAAGGGAAACGATCATTAGAGGCGATCAGCTGAAGAGTGTGTCGTCTCTAAGGTGTTGAGATGTATAGCTGAGAACACACCTGCACCCATCATTAACCTGAGTCTGTATACAGGGATCTGAATGATCACATTTTCACTCTACATGAGGGGCTTTCCGTCCTCTCTGTCTGCTCAAAATTAACATTTTCTCAGCTGACTCCAGAACTAGAGCTGAGTTAATGTGGTGAAAACAATGTAATTTAACATAAGACTTTATTCCTGGAGGAACGGGAAAGCAAAGTACGGTTGTCACATCGCCGTAACGACTCCAGAGGCTTCTGGGAAGTGGAAATAGTGCTAGTTGTGACAGGTGTGTTGAAACAACACTTCCTAAATAGCTGCATGTTACTGCAGCGATTTAGTGTTTTAATAGAAAACCAAACTGGAGAATAAAGCACTTAAAACACTAAATTACCAAGGTAAAATACAGCCCTGGCTACTGTTCTCTCTACAACAGTTAACGTTATGTGGAACTCGTGAATGTCTTCCTACATCAGGCTCTACGGGTAAAGATAGAGCTGCCGTACAAACAACTGTGACAATACCTTGTCCTTATGGCAAGCACATTGGTACAAAGTGGTACATTTTTGTACTTTACTGGTACAGTTGTGTATAAAATGGCAATCACTTTTCAGAAAGAGATAAACACTGGGTATACAGTACAGGAAGAGTAAACTGACCATTATCTATCAAAAACGATTTAATGCAACAGAACTGAGGTCTATAAACCAAAAAACCCTATCAGAGTCATGGGGAGCTGGTGTCTACGGTCAGGGGCGCTGCCAGGGATTTTGGGCCCCATGAAAAAATATCAATTTGGGCCCAGTGGCGGCTCGCCCATAGGGATTAGAAACATTTTTGGGCCCCCTGGCATTCGTGGGCCCTTAGAATCATTCTAATCTTTCCCCCCTTTACAGCGCCCCTGTCTACGGTGCCAGCTGGTTATCATACTATACAATTAATGATATCTTCAAAGATATAAATAAAAATGTTAGCTTTGTTAAATCATCCGTCTGTAATAGGTAGGTGATTTAACTCAGCTTCAGTACCTTTACACTATATTCGTCAGCAGGTGGTTCTCTTTTAGACCAACCACATCTAGTCTCTGTACTGGTGGGAAGAGCAAAATGTCACTATTAGGCTTGGGCGGTATCCAAATTTTGATACGATCGAACTTCCTCCACATTCTCCTCATGACCAGGGTTGGTCACCATGAGCACTTACAGCTGATGTTGTGTTTGTAAGGCTACGTAGTGGGCTGTCCCGGCGGAGGGATATCCCACTGTTCACTGAAGTGCAGTAAGCATGCGTGAACACAACTGCAGCCGGATGAGGTCGTGCCGCAACAAGGAAGTGCTGATTAACATGAGCCGCTCAGATCGCGTGCTGAGAACGTGGGAATTTAGATTTGGTTCCAACTGACCAATTCTACTAGAAAACACCTTCAACTTTATCCATTCTTTTAAACAATTCTCTTGTTTCTGGTTTTCAAGAAATGTGCTGGTCAGTGATCTTTCACCCTTGGAGGGGTTAAAGCCTGGCGCACACAGAGGACGGACGCGTTACGCCACGGAATCGCCGCGGTCTAGGGCGTACACAGGACGCGCTATGCAGCTGAACGCTTCTTGGAAAATCGCCGTATTAAAGCCGTAAATGCTGCGCCGCGGTGCTTGAAATAGAACCGGCACCTATATTTAGCGCCTCCGTGTGGACCGGCGTTTGCGTTGCGCTCTCCGTGTAGCCACTCTCAGTAACTACAATGTTTTTGTTTTTTTTAAAACGACGCGGGCGCTACGGATTCGTCCTCTGCGTGCCTCGGGCTTAAGACTTCTATGCACCTCTCACTGGTCTGACAAAACAATAACACGGTTTCTGTTTGACACTTTTTTGCAGATGTTTTGCAAACTTCTCAAGAATTGATAAGGGAACTGTTAAGAAATTGGATTGATGAGCAGAATCGATAATGATATTGATAATTTCCACCCCTAGTCCGGACCGGCCCAACGTTCCCATCGGCTCACCATCAGTCCAGCTCTGACAATATGACAATATTTAAACTAATACTGCTGCTATCTTTAAACACCGGCTGTATACGGTATTACCATAATACCGCCCAAGCCTAGTCACTATTTTATACAATGTTGTTTACAATAATTAGCAGGAACAGTGTAATCAAACTATTTTATGTCATTCCTACCTTACTAGATATTATAACTTTTATAGAGAAACAAAAACTAGAAGTGCTTTAGTTTTTTCTTGGTGTTGAAGCCGTGGTGCTGGCTGCTGGTCCAACGATTAAACATTATGAACTCTGCTGTAGAAACCTATTCACATCCCCAAAGTGTGGAAAAATACAAAGAATTATCTAAAAGCAATGAAGTGCGCTTCTCGTTTAATTTCTCTGTAATGACTCCGTTCATCCAGCTAACTGCTGAACCGCCGCTGGAGGACAGAAGCAAATCTGCCCTCCAAGGTCGAAAAGCCTCACAACCTTTTATCTAAGCGCCATCAGGAGTTTGTGTGAAGTAAAATGTCACAACTGTATATGAATCCAGTCAATAGCAGAGGCTGACTGTGTGGAGGAGACCGCTATTATGAGTCCGATTGATTCTCCTTGAATATTTCATTAACTTTAACACGCCAGAGCAAGAAATGGACTCAACTTTCAAGGGACTCACACTTACTTACTGATGAATCAATGCACTAGACCAGCAGTAGGGTTGGTCAGTTTTAATGGTTGCACTGGTTGTGTTTAGGCATCCAGTGAATACATCTTGTGTTCTATTGAGATGCTGAGGGTAGGGATGCCCTGAAACCAGCATCATGGTGGCGTACCGTTACTCCTACCAGCACCCTGATACTGGAACAGTGCCACACAGCTTGTGTCTGTTTTGTTACGAGTCGTTTCCATTTTGTGAAATTTAAACTTTTCTGATAGGTGTTGATTTTTTTTTGAGCTTCCTCTGGTTTGAATGTTGTACTGCTCAGAGGGTTTTTGCTGTAACTTTTCTACTTTTTGGCCGAGAGACTTGTTTATAAGAGGGAGCAGCTTATTGACATCTCAAAAATTCAAGTAAAATCTAAACTGTGACTCAAAATCCCAGACAAGTTGAAGAGGAGACCCAGACGTGGAGCAGGAGCAAGGCATCGCTTTTGTCGATCATAATGGGGAAAGATGGATGACCATGAAGCGCCGTTAGGAACCCTGTTAGAATATCATGTGTTTCACATGGATCAAAACCAGGGGTGCACATAAACGGTGCGCCAGTGCGCATGCACACCAGATATCATGAGTGCGTACCAGTTTCCTCTCTCCAAACACAGTCGCAGTCCCGCGATGATCTTTACAACCCACAGTGGAGCGCAGCGAAACAGCGCTCATATGGCCGCGAGAACGTTTTGAGACACACCCCCTTGATGAGCTCACAGAGAGGAGGTGCAAACCAGACGTCAGGACCCGGTTCTCCATTGAGTACCTAAATGAAACAATTATGTGTACCCCTAACCATAACCCCACTTAATCCAGTCAGAGGACACTGTCCTCTTCTTAGAGACTCCACCCACTGCTGAGTGATGTCACAGTGGGTGTGGTCCTTACTGTAGATAAATAACTGATAAAACATCACTTCAAGAACCCAAATCAACTTCTTCACAATAACTATTTCCATAATGGCTAACCGTTTCCTCCTAAAAGCACCTGTTACTATTATCTGATCTATTATTATTGAGAGTACCTGAAAGGTGTACTTCCTGTTCGCCCTGACTGTAAAACAATAGATTATTTGTGATAGAGGGAGGCTGAGTGAGTGTTTGACGCGTGCTCGGATTACAGAACGCTTTTCCTGAAACTATCCTAATCAGATTTTATTTTTCAATCTCATGTCCTACTTCTCTATTTATCCATCTCCCATTTTCCCAGCACCTCGGCTCGTCCGGAGCCCACATCAGAACGCGCACCGCCGGCTTGAGGGATTAATGTGTGTGTGTGTGTGTGTGTGTGATGTCACATAAACCGTCTCACAGGTTGTGAAGGGGGGGCGGCCAGTGATTTATTGAGGGTCTCGGTGCTGCCATAATAAGCGAGCTGTCAATACAATCACTGCTTCTGCCAGCGCACACGCGTGCACAAGCAACTGCTAAGCTATTCATGGCTCTATCTTTCTCCAATGCTCTGTTCGGCTGGCTAGACAGATGCTTGCAGGGAGACTTTCATCCATCCGCTTGCCAGTGCTCTATTCAGCCAGCTGATCAGCCATCCAGGAACTATGAACAAGAGGATGAATCCAAGCAATTTATGCATCTCTTTCTCTTTCCACTAGTTGCCCCCTCTCGGCCCTTTTCCCTCACAAATCTCTTCCCCCTCGCACCACTTACCCTTACTTTCTCCAGCTTCTGTTCTCTGACACACACATACACCCCAGTGGCAAGCTCTAATCAAAATCCTACATGGAATCGTAGGGAGGGAAAGTGCACCACTTTTCAATAGTGGATTTAGCACCGATGGCTGTTAAAACCCCTTACCTTACAAGGAGGGGTACCCTAAGGCTAGACTGAGTACAGCCTTTTGGTCCAAATGCTCTGGAACGGTTTAACAGTAATCTAAGTGTTTCTATTTACATCAGGATATGGCACCTGTCCACACCGTCAAAGGTCCTCTGACCAGAGCAACACTCATGGCTAGTCAGCTCAGTGACAAGCGAGCAGCTAATTTTAAGGTATTTGCTGAATTTCTTGCATGAGATTGCTATTTACTTGTTTGTAAACCTATACACTTTAACATGAGACTGTTTAGTTTGTTTCAACAGAACTATACTACTGTAAGTACCGCCACAGCAGTTTAAACTAGGGATGCACCGATATGATACCATGTACTCGTACTCATTAAAGTTAACCGATACCAGAAACCGATAGCAGTATCGTATCGGGCCAATACCAATATTGTATACTTGTACTTGTTAAAGTTAACTGAAAATAGAACCTGTTTTCCAGTTCATTGCAATTTTTTGTGTGGTAGAAGTATCGGTATTGGTACTTGGTATAGGCAAGTACTCAAATTCAAGTATCGGTATCGTATCAGTTTGAAAAATAGTGGTATCGGTGCATCCCTAGAATAAACACATTAAACTAAACTTGTATTAAAAACCTTCCAGAACAAGCGCTGCTGTGAGGTCATGGATGTCCATGGAAGTTACCACATACCATCACTTGCCTGGTAAAGGCTTAAAATAACATCTAAATTTTCATTCATATTCATAAATTTTAACTAAAATACGTCAAAAACTGTTTTAATTTAAATGTCATTGTAAAGGTCTACTCCAGAGTACTGGAGACGTAGCTGTACTTCATATTGAGGATGAGCAATGGTTGGTCGAAAAAAGTTTCGTCCTCAGGGATAAGGAGCTTCAAGATCTGGGAAGACTGAGTTGAACGGCTGTGTTCCTCCACATCAGGAGGAGCCAGCTGGGTCAGACCTCTGGTCTTAATGAGCCCTGGGTAGCTTCACGTGGACGTGTTATGCCCGTCTTCCCAGAAGGAGATGTTGCTGTTTTTAAACACAGTATACAGCCGGTGCTAGCTACAGTATCAGTTTCAATACCGTCATGAAAAAAATGTACGGTCAGAGCTGGACTGCTGGGGAGTCGATGGTAACTTTGGGCCGGTCCGAACTGGGATGGGACGGTTGTGCAGCCCGTGATTTTAGCGACTTTTGGAAATCAGTACTTTGTTGTTGTGGCACAAGCTCGTACAGCCGCGGGAGTCGTCGTGTACGCTCAGGGCTCCAGTAAACAGCAGGATTCCTGCCTGCTGTCCCGTTTTAATCAGCACTTCCTTGTTGCGGCACAAACTCATACGGCCGCGGTTTTGTTCGAGCATTCTTACAGCACTTCAGTTAACTGCAGGGTATCCCTCCCCCGGGACAACCCACACAGTAACCGTGAGAACCGAACATCAGCTGTAAGTGCTCATGGTGGAATCCATGACCCAAAATGCCCGGGCCAAATTATGGTCCCAGTCTAGCCCAGGTCACGGTAATACCGTACACTACGGGAAAATGTGGAAGAAGTTTGATGGTATCAAAATTTGGATACCGCCCAAGCTTAACTGGAGGGAAGTCGACGAGATGAGACAAGCTCCCACCGTCACACACAACCTTTGCACAAAACAAAATTATGTTTGATTTTTTTAGGGCTTTACAGGCTGCAGATAAGAAATTGGTTTCCTTTCCCGTTTCCAGTTTTGTTGTCTAATAATCACTTTCTGAGGCAGCAAAACATTAAACCAACCATGTTTTCCACCAAGAAGAAAGCAGCTGCAGCAACAACTTCAAAGCAGCTTTAACCATCCAGGAATTTCAGCAGCTCGCATCTCGTCAAGTTAATGTTATTTATTATTCAAAATGTCACACCTAACTGGAAATGAAATGCAGAGCAGAAAGCTATCATGCACGCTGAAAGCTACGCTGCTGAACCGCGGCTTTGGACACAGAAAAGTTCCAGCAAGCATTTTTAGTCAGAACATCACCTGGGGCTCGACGAGAGGCACGCACACAAATGAAATACATCCAGCAATTTGCATACAAAATGAATACAACGGGTACAGGGACGAGTGTGTTGTGCAGAATAGGGGTCCATGTTTGTCTGGGTGATAAATTTCATTTAGGAAGCATGAATTTCTCCCCGTGGTTTCCTTCATATCTGATTGTGGAGTCAGTTTGAGTGCTCCAGACTCAACCCGTAATCATTTTGATGACATTTAATAAGATATTACTGGAACAGGTTCGGTTTGAGACCAATTAATTCCTCAGGTGCTATAAATAGCTTTAGCATGATGACATCTGTGTTTAGCTGGAGATTTAGGCAGAACAGGCTGGAATGGTCTTCAGTGATAACAATGTGATCTAAAATCTAAATAATGCATCTGGTTTGGAGTTTCACCCTCACAGTGTGCACAGAAAATACTGGGCTTCAGCACAGTGAAAGGAAAAGTTCAGAAGGGGGGGGGTCACTGATCTGTGGAGCCAAAACCTAAACATTACAGTACAAATGGAAAGTTACAGTCCAGACTTTCACCTCTTTGGATTTTGCCTCCACACTTTCTTGGGAAAGTTTTCTCAAACTACATCACTACAAAGGGTTTTCTTTAGACATTTGACTCATTCTTCATTCCTTTTTCATACCAGGCCTGACTCCTGAACATTTTAGGAGAACTGTTTATATTAGTTAAAAGTATTTTTCAAACCCTACCTGGGGTTCCCACACATTCACAACCATTTAATTCAAGACCTATTCAATCACTGTTAGGGTGAGATTTTAAAAGGGATATTTAATCAGATCAGGGGCGGGGAACCTTTTCTTGATCGGGGGCCAATTTTTTCATAAAGTCCAACGACGGCCACATTCAGAACGTAAACCAGTGACGTCCAGTTTTATCAAAACACAGTGCAACAATCATCAAGTTCTCAGTCACAAACATTTGAATTAAAACATGAAGAAAAAATAATTATACTGTGATTTTTTTCACTTTTAGGTGGTCAACCATATAATAAACATGTCACGTTTAACTGAGCAGAATAAAGTATTAAGTTTTTTAGGAAAGGATTCATAAATCTTTGTAGAAACAAGATATAAAAGGGTCTCATTTGTTTGCCTTAATTATCAATCAATCAATCAGATTGTATTTATAAAGCACTATTCATGCCAGGGGCAGCTCAAAGTGCTATACAGATTTCAAACAAAAAAATAAAACAATTTCATAAAAATAAAAACAGTACCCCCCCCCCCACACACACACACACACACACACACACACACACTTTAAGATACCGACATAATAGTAAAAGTCATAAAATTAAAAGAAGGATTAATTTTATTGGCTGATTGTTTTCGGGTTCTTGGTGTTGAAAATAACTTCGAGTCCAACAGAAACAAGAAGTGGATCTGGGTCTTTCTTCAGAAATGCTGAAAGTATATATATTTACTTAGTACCGTATTTTATTTATTTGCTTAGTACTCAGTACTTTATTTACTTAGTAATTAATTTATTTACTTATCAGTAGCCTACTGAATGAATGGAGCTCATCATTAAAGCCAGTGAGGGTTTGTGGTTTTATTTACTATGAAGTTAAATAAAATGCAAAAACCCAGCTTAACAAAAGACCAATACTTTTATCTACTGAACCATTTTCGATTTAAAAGGTTTTAATTGACCTAGGTATTTATTGTGTGACCTCCAGTCTGGTGATCTGATTCCTCGTCCAGACTCAGACGAAGCGCTGTGACTTTATTAGTCAGTCCGGTAAACTTCACCGGATCCGGTAACGTTTCTCCGGTAAAGTTTCTCCAGGTGCAGACTCCACCACGACGTAAACTAAACTCACTGGTTTGTTTTTTACCTGGATGGAAAATGTTCACTTGTCTGTTTATTTCTCCTGAAAAAATTCACTGGATTATTTTTCACCACCAGCCGCCATGACTGACACCCATCAGTCCCCCGTCTCTCCCGCTACACCTGACCTCATGTTGCGTTCACTGACTCTGATCCTGGCTTGGATATAAGAGTTATTACTGATTTCACCGCAGAAACACCATTGGGTGTTATTTTTCCCTCCTAGTCTAATTATTTATTAGACTTTGTGTCTGATAGAAGAGGCCCAGAGGTATACATATATATATATATATATATATATATATATATATATATATATATATATATATATATATATATATATATATATATATATATATATATATATATATATAAGGGTGACTAATGCGCCCTAAAGGCTACAGAGTTGTGTCCAAATCAGCATTTTCACGGTAGGTCAAAGCTGAACAACCAATCTCGAAAGTCATGAAAGAGATTGTTGTGGTGGAGAGCTCTAGAGTCATGGTACTGAAGGGTTCAGTGTTTTGACTAAAGCATGGCACAAGCATTTAAAAGAAAATTTTCTGAACTCGTGAAACCTATTTATCCATTTTGTCAATCCAGGGAATAAAATGTGAATCCATTTTTGGTAACAACCTAAGAGATTGATCAAATTTAGCTTTCCAGAATGAAATTTCAAAATAAAGAAAAAGAGAACAGCATTCTCTTCAGTCCGTTTTATCACTCCTCTCCTCCAACACATGAGCTCGTTTTAAAAATTGCTCGCTCAGTCATGGTGGGTCCCTCAGGACATGACGGGGGCAGATTAGGCGGTGAGAGGTAGACAGCCAAGGGTGACAGAGCAAGAATCATTCACAATACTTTAACAAATAGCTGGATGGTGATGTTTCCCCCCCCCCACCAACAAGCCGCCGCCACCGCCAGGCCGTCTCACCAACCCCCACGTTACCGTAAGCTACCCTGGCGTGACAAACCCACCGTGACAAGTGGGTTCTCTGCCCAGCAGCAGCAGCAGACTGGTCAGATCAATCCACACAGGGCAGAGGAACTGTGAGTCAGAGGAAATCAAAAAAGGAAGGGGGGGGGCAAAGAAGGAAAAAGAATAGAACATGTGCAGGTACACAACGGTGTGGATAGAAAGATGATGCAAGGCAGAGACAGAAGGAGGGGACGGGGGCGGTGGTGGGGGGGATTATGTCCGTCCTTGTCCAAAGTAGATAATGAGGTGAGTGGAGCTCAGCCGACTCAGGGTGGCAAATCTGACTGTGCACCTGGTGCTTGGTAAGCATCGCAGAGGAAAAACAAACTGCCTGACACACATCGGCACATTACACTAGCTTAGCAGCGCTCCTTAATATCAACGCTGCTGCCTCGATTACAGTAAGAGTGATTAAGTTTAGGAGTCAGGAGGTCAGCTCCTGGGAAAGACCAACCCGACCCACTCAAGGACTCGGTGACTTGGAACCCTAATTAATGCAGCCAGTTTGATTCTGAGTTATTACTGGGTCGGAGGGTCAAGGGTGTAGAAAAGTGACAGAGACTGTGCATAATAAGAAGTAGACAAAGGGACATTTGGAAGTGATGTTTTATCAGTTATTTATCTACAGTAGGAATCATACCCACTAGTGACATCACTCAAAGCAGGCGGAGTAACAGCAGCTGGTTTGGATTCACATTTAGAAGATCAGAAACGAGAAAGATGAATGAAAATGGTGAAACGCGTTTCTTTAGGGTGGTTTTCATCTGTCCAATCATCCGACGGCTAACACATGAAGGCATAAACAACTTCATCTAGCTACTACAGCAGTTGGAAATTGGTGGGATAAATTAAATCAGCCAGTAAACATTCAGTCCATAAAGTTGATGTGATGGAAGCTGAAACAAATTGGTGAGGGAATGGACTGGAGGCACTTTAACAGGGTCTAAAATGTGATGACTAGACGTTTGAATCGTGTCACGTCCACGCTGGAAGCTTTTATCAAATGTTTCAGGTCCGAGTGTGATCGTGAGAAGAACCTTGCATCTAAGAGAAGACACATCCGATCCAGTACTGGCCTCCAACAGCAAGGCTCTGACTATCAAGACATCTATCTGATCATCGGTGTTCTACACTGTCAGCAAGCCTTCGTTGTGTCTCTTTATCTAATATAATCAACTCTATTCATGGATTGGTTTTCAGCTTTAAGGTTGTATACATTTTGTTTGGTAACAAGTAGCATTTGTTGTACAGTAGCCAAAAGGAGAATCCCCCTTAATGGTTGTTTTCTCATTAAAAACGACGAGCTTTTGGTACATTTTAAGAGTTTTCTCTGGTTGAATGTACCAAAGAGTACCGGTTCACCTCTACCTGGTGCTGTGAGCTGTCAGTCAGCTGTGTATGGGGACCAGGAACTTTGCTGATCTCAAATTCAAATTTTATTCGTCACATACGCACTCATCCACAGTACGATATGCAGTGAAATGCTTATACGACTGCTGTTGACCCTAAAAAAATTGGAAGAAACAATTGGGAAATAAATGGTGGAATAAAACTACAATAAGATAAAATAAGAGTAAGTTTAGCTTAAAAAATAGAACAAAATATAACAATTCCCAAAAATGTATAAGACATTTTAAAAACATCTGTACAAATGTAAACAGAAATGGCAATGGTTGTTTAAAAAGTTGACCATTTAAAATAATTTTAGTAACAAAAACAGAGCTGGTCACTGTTTGTAGGTGGAGGTTTTATGAAATGATCAATATTCGAAGACCATAAAGTTTTTAAGTAGTCAAAGCAGCTGAAGGATTTTACATTTTTTTCCAATAGGCCAAAAAATATAACAAAAAGCAGAATATCTTTAAAGGTTTAAAAGATAAGTCAAAGCTGGAAAGTCCTGAAAGAGCTGAATGTTTTGGGTTTATTAAATTAACTGGAAAAACTGTGAAAGAACAAAAAGTCAAAATACTGTAAAGAAGCAGAATAAATATTACAGAATATTACAATAGTTTTAATGCTGACTCAGCGTTCAAACAAGGTGTGATGGCTTAATGTCTGGTGACTTGGTTCAAACTTCTATGAGGCTTCTAGGTTGAAATAAACTTAAATGATCAACAATTTTTTTTATTTGAATTAAAAGTATTACTCATTTGTAATGGGCCAAAAACCTTTGACATAAAGCTGAATATCTTTAAAAAATATACGACATACTAATACCAAAGGTCCCAGCAGGAAGGTCCTGAACTGAATGTTTTGACAAAATATTTGTTAAAATTGCTTTAAAATTGTGGAAGAAGAGCTTCCAAAACATATGAAACAAACTGAAAAGGTTCAAAAAGTTTGAATTCTGGAAAAAAAAAAGAATATATAAATGTTAATATTAAAATAAATAAAACAAAAGAACCCTCATACATAATTATGGACATTCTTGTCCATTTATGCTAACTTTCCTCCAATCACGTTGGCTGTTTTTGAAACAAAGGCTCTCTCGTAATAAATTCTGAAATTAAAATGTTAGTTTTTTAAATAAACCATCAGAAAACGGAATAACAATGACTACCCTCTTGAGTCAATAGAGGACCAAAATGCCCCATTGAGTTCAATTAAAATCATTTTTTAGTCCTGTATAAATTTAAAACATAATAATCCATTCTGTGATTGTAGAGATTTGTTTTTGAGAAAAATGGTCATTTATAATGTTGACCTCGAAAATCACCCATTTCCCACTCATAGACCCAAACATTTACCGCTCTGAACTTCAGATCTTCTGATTGGTTGATTGACATGAACCAACAAGACAAAACAATTTGAAAGAAACATGGCCGCCTTTTCTCACTGAACTTCAAAGTAAAGAAAATAAAAACTATTAGTGATCAGATTTCAATGGATGGGGATAAAAATATATAATTTTTTGTGTTTTTACATTAAAAAAGCAGCATTATTAAGTCAAACTGGCATTTAATGGGTTAAAATCCAAATAATCATTTAACATTTGATTGTTTTGATCAGGACTGAAGTTCATTAAAAGATTCAACCCAAGAAAATAAAAGATAATAATAAATAGAAATGTTTTACATCAGTTTTTTGAAGTGGCTATCTTTCTCTGATGATGACTCAAGAGGGTAGTAAATTAAAGTGACGCCTGAGGGCTGAAACAAGACATAATATTAGAAACCGATCAAAGGAAAGATAGGTATAATATTAAAATCTGAGCGTTTAAAATCTATATTTTATGCGGTGTTGAAGGTCAAAGAGAAGACGTTTTGATCTGATTTTAAATAAATACGTGTACATTTAGTTCTTAGACGGTAACATGGTATTTTTCCTCTCGTCTTTATACCATCAGATTCTCTGACCCATGTCTAAAACCTTATAGCGCTGGGCTTTAAAGCCTTCCCTTTCACACATATTGACAGACAGTCTGACTGTACACAGGAGGGGAAGGAAAAGATGGAAAGGCCTTTACTTTCCCTTTTATCACAAGACACTTGATTCATCACCCAACATCACTCGGAGATGTTATCATGGGAGTGTGAAATGGATCTTCCATCTTTCATCCCTGAACAGCCTTACCTAAAATGACCAGACTCAGACGGAGCAGCCGGCGGCGTGGCGCGGCACGGCGCGGCGCTGAACCCTCCACCGACCTGCCTTACATTTACATGGACAGCTCCGGGGAAAGGGACACAAACAGACAGGATGCTTGTGCTCTTTGTTTGCTGGTCACGTTTGGCCCGCGGCCGACCGTCAGGAGAGTCTCGGGTGACCCGGTGCTGCTGGATGCTCACGTTGCTTAGCAGAAAACCCGTGTTTAATAATTCCACACGCATAGAGGGAATCGTGAGTTATTTTTTACAGACAAATATCCGTGATACAGCGTTGTAGCACCTCATTTTTTAGTCGGCCCACTATTCAGTGTCAGGAAACAGCCCACGGAGGAATGGACTCTGTTGGACCCCAGAGGGTCTACTGGGGGTCTCTGGCACCAAGCTGTCAGAGCCTATAGATCCTGGAAGTTATAAAGCTGGGACTCTGATTTATTCTGGTTCTCATCAATAAAAATCAAGCACTTTCAAGGAATGGTTTCAAGATTTTCCAGCACCTCACATTGGTGATGACATACCCCTGGTAGACTAGCGTCACTAATTCACACCAAAACCCTTCTGTGACCAGATGAAATATTCAGACAACACGATTCAAAACACGTGTCACCATGTCCTTGAAAACCCTAAACCTTACCCCACCAAGCGCCGTCCTAATGGCAGCCCACTGCTCCTCGGGGATGGGTCAAACGATTAGAAATATTTCCCCAAGGGGACAATAAAGGATCAAATATTATTAGTTCTGTCCTCGGAGTGCTTCTAGAAAGTCCTGACCAACACAGACTGAGAACAACCCAAAAGACCTAGATGTCTATCCCAGTTTAGACATTTATCAGTACAACAAACCAATCACGGACGGGGTATGTTCTGAATATATCCCACATCTACAATAATTATCCCATCACCCGTTAGAGCTGCTGTATTTGACATATGCTTTTATTGTGATCTTATAACTCTAAATGCAAACTATAAATGCACACTACGCCTGTATCTCACGAAACTGTAACTGCTAGGGAGTAGTTTCCATCAAACAAATTGCAGGAAAATACACAAAAGTTCTGTTGGAATAAAACCTAACACACTTATCGTTGTGTTTTAATGTTTGTCACAAATTATCTTAAATTTGTTCTCATTATATTCATTATTTTGTCACAATTTGGGTGTCAGGTTCTCTTTTTTGTCTCCAATCGTCCACAACTTAGATTCCTATGTGTCCAATAAGTGGTCATACATTTACCACGCTTTGATTGATGGAAGCTGAACTAAGAAGCCTTGGTAGCCGGTCCCATTATATCTCGCCATCTTGAAGAATATAATAATAATCATAACATCATCTGCCCCTGGTTTTATAAATAGTGTATTTTGCCTTTATGCACTTTTTAAATTTTATTTAAAAAGACGTAGAAAAGACAAATAATATGTTATCCACATATATTACTTTTCATGGGCAAGGTAGCCATATTGGATTGCAACTTTTTAGGTCAGAGTTCCAACTTTTGGTTGGTGGGTTTTTTTCCAACTTGAAATTCTTCCTCGAGGCCGGTTCACACGGCAGGATTTTCAAATTATCGGCCACACACGTGGACAGAAATGTTCCTTTAATAATTGCGAACATTGACGTTTTGATCCTACAGTGTGTGGTGGGATCACACACTAACATTCCCAGATCAGACGTCAAATCTCGCAGAACTTCCTGAGATCACTTTGGACAGCTTTTATTTTTATTATAAACAATGAACTTGTGACAGTTTAAAGAATCCAAGCAGCTGTTTTGATGTGAGATTCTTTAGATCCACGCAGCGGAGTCTGTCAACTCGCTCTCTGATTGGCTACACGTCAATCTCCACAGGACAATTCTCGGGGGACACCTCACCCTCTGCGATGTCGGGTCAAAACAATCCAACATGTTCGATTTCACAGATTTGCGATCGGAGCGGTTCTGACGGCGTTCCGAGAGGACCAGAGATCTCTTAACTCACCACACACGAGAGGATGATCTGATAAGATAAACCTTAGCGATCAGGCGTGTCTTTAAGATGGCCAGAGGAGAATCGGGGCAAAAATCGGGTTAAAAATCCTGCTGTGTGAACCGGCCTTAACAAGCCCAAATATGATTTATTTAAGTTTATTTATGTAGCTCCATTAAGTGATGGGATTTAAGGCTCTTTGAAGGGAGCTGTTCACCTCATAAAGCAGTAAAAAAAAAAATGGCTCTTTTATGGGTTTTTTTTTTTTTTTTTGCAATATTTTGAAAGAAAAATGCCATGTGGAACTATATTTGGGGACACTATTTGTTGCGACACCTACGTGTGCATCACTAATTATCTTCCCCGATAGAACTGATGGGTTCATGTTGCTCTGCTCACTGATGTTGTTTTAAATAAAGAGCCAGTGTCGTTGAATACTGCCTCCCAGCCTCAAACGTCACAGTTATTACAAAAAAAAGGAACGGTTCTTTACAAGGACTCAGTTCTCCTCGTTCAAAGTGAAGAGCCGTTCAAAAGATTTGACTCGTTCATGAACGTCACATCGCTACAAAAGACATCTCAAAGTGCTTTACAGAAAGCAACGAGTTCAGCTCAGATTCAAGCTAACTGTTTACAGTAGGTTCAACTGTAAAAATCAGATGTAGTAGATTATAAAATATGTATTAGTACAAAGCTGTCCAATACAAGGGAACCAGCAGGACATTCTTTAAAAATACGTAGAAAATATGACTTGGTGATCCGAACTACTTGAAAAGTTGGTTGAAAAGTAAAGAAATTTAAAACACCATCATGGACACAAAGTCAAACATCTTCCAGCTAAATGTATACAGGTCATTTAAAGCATGGTTTTCTTTTTGGCTAACATTGTTCAGTCCAAACAGGCTAAAGGGATTTTGGGTCATTTTCAAGTAGAGTCCTATCGGTTGTTGTACTACAGACAGGATTACACCCACTGGTGACACTACGTGTTTGGTGGGAATTTTTTAGCATCCGATTCAAAACATAAGCTACACTGTAGGAATCTGTTGGTTTTTATCCATATCCAGTTTCTTTTTAATGACAAAAATCAGATTTTTTTCAAATCCGACCCACGTGAGTGTTATATGTGGTCCTAAAGTTTATATATCTGATGTTTTTCAAAGTGACATCAATCTGACATTTTCAAAACCCTGAATATAGTGTTAAAATTCAAGCTTTTTTAAGGAATTTAAGCACCCATATTTAAAAAACTACAGCAGGAACCTGCCCACTCACCTGGGGCATTCACATAAATAACTATGTTCCCAATACTAGACCTTGCTGTACGCCAGTCTACTTTTCAGTGTTTCGTTTAATTCATTTTAGTATGGGAACGTGATCTGGTTTTATCTGTATGAAAGGTGCTTTATAAATAAAGTGTATTAGTAGTAGTAGTGGTGGTGGTGGTGGTGTGACCCTTATTACTTTAATAAGTTGTTACTCCAGACTTAGAAGTTCAGAAACAAACCAAAGCTAACAGGATTCATAGACCTTCAATGAGCTCAGAGTCCACAGAGCCAGCAGGTTGAATCCCATCCAGGTCCATTCCTGTGGAAAACACGCAGCGCGCGCACGCGCTCATCATCAGCTGAGAAATGCCTCGCGCCTAGCACGTCTCGCGCAGCAAAGCCTCCTGATTGATCCTCGCCGCTGTCACAAAGAGTTGAAGTCCTCAACGAGACGAAGTCGTCAGCCCCCCGCCTCGAGCCCAACTAGTTTACCGGACGGAGGGAGGGAGGACTCACCTGAAAACGAGCCGCTCCATTCTGAACGGCTGGCTTCGCTCCTCCGAGCCCGAACAGGTGAGTAAATCTCCAAAAATCAACCCAAAAACAGAGCCGGTACGCGGCTGCGCAGGCTGGGCTCCCTCCCTCTTCTCCCGGAGCTCCGCGCTCCTTCCCCCGCTACACGGACGTGATGCTCCCGGTGAGGTGTTCCAGGGTTCGAGGTTCTCCCGGTGCCGCTGACTGAACGCTCCAGACTCCTCCTCCTCCTGAAGGCTGTAGAGTCCAACAGGAGTCTCTCTCTCTCTCTCTCTCTCTCTTTCTCTCTCTCTCTCTCTCTCCTGCCTCCCCCTGACAAACTAACAGGAAGGACAGCCCTCTGAATCACAGACACTCAGTTATTCATCCAGTAAAAGGCGGAGAAGTTCACCTGATGGTTCCCCCTTCACTAACTCAGCTCTTTTTAATAGTGAGGGCCTTAGGTCACATCTCCAGCTCTCCATCGGAAAATGTTTTTAAAGTTTACGTATTTTTATAATGTTTTGATTTTTATTTCTTTTTTAAATAATTGTGTTGTTGTTTTTAAACGTTTGTACTATTTAACTTGATTTTTCTGTTCTTTTTAAATAAATCATTTTATTTTGTTATTTATATTTTATTTTATACTTGTATATTTTTTTACTTTATGTGACTGTTCTTTTACTGTTCATGTATAAATTTTCTTTCTATTCTCATTATTTATTCAGTTTACCCTTAAAAATGTCACTTTTTACTCAGTTTGTTTTATTTCTGTAGTTTTATTTTTATTGTATTTATTTATTTAAATTCATTTATTTTAAATTCAATGTCTATTTGTGAACTTTTGAAACATTTTTGTTGTCTATTATTTATTATTTTTATGTTTTTTAGTTTTAATTTTTTTAAAGTCTGTCTATTTACTTGTAGATTGCCATAGTTTTGTTTTTTATTGTATTTGTTTGTTTTATTTATTTATTTGATCAATATTTATTTCATTCAATAAACACACACAAAAAACACAAAACAAACTTCACATTTCATTTCTAAATTTTCTCAGTGTCTATTTTAGAACTTTTGACACATTTTTGTTCTCTTTATTATTTATAATTAGTTTAAGTTTTAGTTTTCTAAAAGTTTGCGTATTGTAAATTTCTGAAGCTTTTAAATGGTATTTATTTATTTATTATTTTTTGTGAAGCACTTTGTGATTTATGTCTGTGAAAGGTGCTATATAAATAAACTTTACTTATTTCTGTTATGTCATTTCAAAAGTTTCTCAAGTGTCTATTTTAGAACTTTAGAAACTTTTTTTTAAATGTATAATTGTTTTTTTGTTTGTTTTTGTTTTCTAAATTATTAAACTATTTTACCTTTAATTTTTTTTCTTTTTCAGTTTTTTCCACATTTTACATTTATTTTATTTGGTATTAGTTCATTTTTTTAATATTTGTAGTTTGTAACTTAATAAAATGGTGATGAACTCAGAAAATTCAGCCAACAACTCTCAGCAGGAGAGCTCAAAACAAAGCCTCTAAATTGCTAGAGCGGTCACTCTGAAGCTAACAGTTATTGTTATTTAATTCAAACACTACAGGTAGGGCTGCACAGTTAATCGTTAAAAAATCGTGATCTCAATTCAGACTTGAATGCAATCTCATTTCGAAATGACAACAATTCTTTAAAAAAGAAGAAGACAATTGTACCACTTTTAATATGGGACATAATCTGCATGAAAACAAGCGCTCCTCTTTCTCCCTCAAACGACAAAGTTCAAAATTGTTATTATTGTTAAAATAATTCAAAAGTTGTGTATGTAAGAGAAGACAAGAGAGACATTTATTGTTTTTGTGTTCAGTGTCAGCTGTGATGAAGTTGATGTGCAGGTAATAAGTGCAATAAATATTTAGATCGTGAGAGAATCATGATCTCAATTCTACGCAAAAAAAAATCGTGATTCTCATTTTATCCAGAATCATGCAGCCCTAACTACAGGTTATTTTTATGGATGCTACGAAGAGCTTTTCAGCTACAGTTCTAAGTAGAAATGCACTGCGTCTGATTTTGGTTAACAAAACGGTGCCTGAGAGGCCAAAAATGACCTCCGTGGGAGAGTTCCAAAACCATCTTTGGTACATTTTGTATTTCAGAAAAACTTCATCAGTCAGATATGGAAATCTCATTAAAGATGGTGGCTAATCTTAGCCAAATCCTGCCTGTATTTATAAACTATTTGTATCTATTTGTGGCAGCAATATGTCTTTAATAAGGCTAGTTAGCTTGTGTAGCAAAAACCAAAATAGCCATAACTCCGTCAGTTTTACAGGTTTTGACCTAAACTTTGATTGGTTAGAAGCCACACTTAGCAGAATATCTTCCATTAACTGTGGAGTCAACCCCTTCCATTTGGTAACCACGGGGTGGATTTTAATGAAACCATCACAATATCTTCACTAGACGTTTATCTACAACCACTTTTGGAGTCAACCTATTTCAAGATGGCCGCCACAGTTCATCTCTCTTAGAAAACACAAAAATGACCATTACTCCATCTGAGCTAAAATGTCATGTAGTTCCAGCTTAAAGTAATCCACAACACATAATCATATGAGGTCTTGTACATAGTGGTATTTTCAAAATTAGCCTATCGTGATTTCTCAATATTTGTGTTTAAAACTCTGGTATGAAAGGTGATTTATATTCTTTCTAGAGACACCAGGCCTTTAATACATACAGCAGTTGATGGATCAGCTATGCAGAGTAAAACATTGTTTTTTAATATTCCGGGTTTTTTCTTTTAGCTCTCTAGAGTAAGACCCCTTTTAAAGTGATGGCCGTATCGATTAGTGCTGACAGGTTTATCAATTTTAAATGAATTACACAAGAGAGGATGTCACATCAGAAACGTGTGGAAGAGACGTCCTGGTGAAGTACAGCTTTCCCTGTTTCTATACCTCATTGTTCTGCTATACAATCGATACCAGTGGTTCTCTAGTGGTCTGGCTTTGGGACCCACCACCGCCCCTCAATAAGAATCAGTTGACCTGCTAGTTAAAGGGTTAAATCAGTCACACACTTGGTACTATATGATTATTAGGGTTAGGGTTAACATCAGGATCACCTACATCTACGTATTGTCAAACTACTGACTAAGGGAGTGTTTAGGAACAAAAGATCTTTTCCCAAAAGCGTGTTTGAGTAGTAGTCAGAGTTTAGCTGGCTGTGGAAGCTAATGGGAACAGTAAGGCTGTAACTGTAAGGGTCCTGTGGGCTCTTTTCAAGGGTTGTTAGGTAGAATTTGTGTCTACACAATGAAAAAGTACACACAATGCAAACAGCATGGAACAATTCTAGTTTCTTGACTGCAGCTGCATAGAAGACAGCTGTAAGGACAGGGTACATAAAAGGAAACTGGTGGTGTAGTCCCCTTTTTATTTCAGACAAAGTAGTTCATAAAACCCTCAGAAAACTTGAGAAGAGACACACTATACAGTGGCGATGTTTGGTCTCTTCCTGATTTCCTTTTTTGTATGCATGTCACACTTAAATGTTTTGGATCATAAAATTTAAATATTAGACTGGGATAACACAAGTTAACACAAAATACAACTTCTAAATAAAGGTGTTTATTATTGAGGGAAAGGGAAATCCCTACCTACTTGGCCTACATGCATCAGTATGAGTTTTTTGAGCAAGGTTTGTTGTATAGTTTGTCTCTATTTGGTCAGAGGACTACTTCCCATTTCTAAACCACTCCGCCCACTTTGCGTGATGTCAAAGGTGGGTGTGGTCCTTACTGTAGATAAATATCTGATAGAGCACCACGTTAAATTGTCCGAAATATCCCTTTAATGATTGAGTCGGGATGGTACTACTTGTTAAGGGCTCATGTTGGCATGACACTGATGGTGTGACGGGGCCACAGCCTAAACATGAGGCCAGTGTCGTCTTGCTTTATATTATTGACAGCCAACCCACACTCTTTGGTAAGTAATGGACATACTACCACAATGCCTAACCTAGGACCCTGATATGCTCCTGTCATGGTAATAAACCACCACAACCTCCCTACAGAAGTTACATGATCAAAACAATCACCAGGCTTTAACACTCATCAGGAGCTAACCACTTTCCTAATGGGGCGACCATGGATCAGGGGGAAAGAGGTTGTCCACGGATCGGTTTAATCCCAGACCCAAGCCATGTGTCGAAGTGTCTTTGGGCAAGATACGGTACCCCCAACTGTATACCTCCGGGATCTCTTCTCCTCATGGATGGGTCAAATGCAGAGAACGAGTTCTACTATGTTGTACAGATCAATTCACCCCAGAAGACCTCACCAAGCTAGCTACATCCTTGCTGAGTTTTGGGTGGGCATTTCTGGTCCTCGAGGGCCAGTATCCAGCATGTTTTAGAGGTTTCTCTGCTACCTCCCACATAGCAAAATAGGTCTGGCCCGGATCTGGCCCTGTGGTATGTGGCCCGGCACTAACGTCATACCACAATGAATGACGGCCCTGTATTGGCCCAGAGGTCGTTTGCCAGAGGTGGCCCAGATGTGGGCCAATAAAGGGCCAGATCTGGGATGGTCCAATCTAAGCTGGATGAACCAAACCACCACCGGGCCAGATCTGGCATGCCATCAGATAAACAGTGCCATGATTGCCAGATCTGGTTGACATACCGCTTGCCATGCCAGAAGTCAGCCAGATATACCGGCTCAATGCCGGATCTGGCCCAGACTCGTCTGCTATCAGGGCTGATTTAAATGTCAAATGACCTCCTCAGTGTGCCATTCAAGACCACTAGAAGCCTTTTCATCAGCCACTAATTAATATCAGGTGTGTTGAAGCAAAGACACCTCTAAAACATGCTGGATACCGGCCCTCGAGGACCAGGAATGCCCAGCAGCTTGACGACCAAAGGCAGTACAGGCCTGGTTTTCAGTGAAACTCAAGAAATATTCCAGTTTCTCTTTAAAGTTAATGTCTAATCGCTCAGTTTTATGGATATCCTTTAGATAGAGTGTGATCTAAAGTCAGACGCAGACCATCTTCTTGGTTTATGACGGATCCACGTTGATAAAATTGAATTATTCCCACTCACTTCCTATTTGTTTCATCCTGCTGAACGCTGACTTGGCTGTTAGGTGGCTTGGTGTCCTGATGGATGGTGTTCATTTCAACACATTTCCAAATTATAGATGACTACATTATCAGAAGTGTTGTATTCTGTAAATAATCCCCCTTCTCACAGTTATTGGCTTTGGAAGTCAGCCCCAATTAGTTCTGGGTTTCTTCTTAGCAGTGACTCTGCGGTGTTATGAAAAGATGTAAAATTCATCGTTTCACTTGTTCTCATTTGTTTGAGCGTTGGGGGTAAATGATTATTTTTTGCGTGCTGGTCCTCCAACATTGAATTTGTCTAATTTATGTGCCTGCAGTTGTCTGTTGACTTTAAACCACACCACACTGCCTCTCAGAGAAACCCCCGAAGCCTTCGGAAGTCAGGAAGATTAATCAAAACCCAACATTTAGGAGAGGGGATACGCGGTTTGATTATAGAACATCCAAAACGAGATGAAAGTTAAATGAAGAACAATTATTATCATGTGGGAGGACCTGCTCAGCTCTGCTAAGTATATATTACTTCTCATGAATAGGGTATCAGCTCATTTCCTGGGTCATCTGCTGCTCAGGTTATTGGCGGAAAGGTTCAACAAACATGTGTGACCTCCGGTTTTGGGGAGAGAATGAACAAAGGAAATGTAAAAGCACCGTCTGAAACCCGGTTTTTACCTGTAAGTGACTCTGATATAAAGATCAGCAAGGAGCAAACCCACCTTAAACGTAACAAAAGGGACAACAGATCAAGCTTAGTGGTCGAACCTTTCTGCTGTGCATTAACCTAGAAGGCAACTACATCAGGGATCAGGTCTTTAGAAATTATTGTAGACATGTCATGAACAACCACTTTCATACCTATTTTTATAGGCAGCAGAAATGTCTGAACTAGGGATGCACCGATACCACTTGTTTTCAAACCGATACGATATTGATACTTCAATCTGAGTACTTGCTGATATCGAGTACCAATACTTCTACTGCACAAAAAAATGCTATGAAAATTTTTGGTTAACTTTAACAAGTACAAGTATATGATATCGTATTGTATCAGCCCAACACTGGTATCGGTTCCTGGTATCGGTTAAATTTAATGAGTATGAGTACATAGTATCTGTATTGGTATAGGCCCGATACAGATATCAGTATCGGTATCATGCATCCCTAGTCTGAACTCAGATAGGATCTATACCTTGGTCAGAGTTTATCAGTACACATCAGGCTTATACGAACTAGGACACTATCAGAGGGAGGTACATCTTGACCTGTGATCAGAATAGGGATGCACCAATACCACTTTCTTTCAAACCAATACAATACTGGTACTTGGATCTGAGTACTTGCCAATATCGAGTACCGATACTTCTACCGCACAAAAAAATGCAATGAATTGGAAGAAAGGTTCTATTTTTGGTTAACTTTAGCAAGTACGAGTATATGGTACTGGTATCGGTCTTGGCTCGATATTGGTAGCGGTTCCTGGTATTGGTTAACTTTAACGAGTACATAGTATCTGTATCGGTATCGGCCCATCTCTATTTGTATCACAACTAGACTGGAACTTTAAAAGGGAGTCTTGCCAGCTTCAGGTCAGGAGAGAGGTCCTACCTCAAGTAGAGGCGTTTAAGAATCTCAGGGTTTTGTTAACAAGTGAGGGAAGGAGGGAGATTTAGCGGTCGGTCTACGTCCCAAACATCGCTTATGGTCATGAGCTTTGGATGATGATCCAAGAACTAGATCGCGGATACAAACGGCCGTAATGAGTTTCCTCTACAGGGTGGCCGGGCTCAGCCTTAGGGGGGACTTGGAGTAGAACCACTGCTCCTCCATATCAAGAGGAGTCAACTGAGGTGGTCCATCTGGTGAGGATGCCTCCTGGACACCTCCTTGGGGAGGTATTTCAGTCATGTCCAGTCATCACCAGGCTGACCTGGGTTCCCACCAGAGGAGCTGGTGGAGGTGTCTGGGGAGAGGACAGTCTGGACTTCCCTGTTTGCGACCTGGATGCAGATAAGCGGACCATAAACTGAACTTGAAAACACGTTCCTCCATCTGAAGTGAAGAACTCAGAACATTAGTTCATTTTCACTGTTTGTAGAGCCAGCTAGGGCGCACACGTCTGTGAATGGGGAACATGTTTGGAGATAAATAGAGTTGTTGTTTGGGGCTTTTTAACATTTGCAGTTAGTCGTGATATTTTAGACGTTATTAAAGCAGAACATCTGTTGTAGGACTCATTCTGAGCATGGCTGATTCAGCTCATATTTAACAACCTCTTCTTAATTTACTGTTAATTGATAGACATTAGTAGATTTTTTCTAGAAAATAACATTTCATTGAGTTTTTATTTGCTCCCGTGTCCTCACATTTGGTCCGGAGAGATTCTCGCCTGTTTTCCGTTTACATTTCTTCCTTCTTGGGGAATTTTCTCCAGCAGTCTACCCCAGAATCCAGCATAAATCAGCATGTATTGTGGGTTGCTGGAAGGGAAAGGGAATAAAAACATCTGGTACTTTTGCAATAAAAATATGTTTTTTCAACACAATTTAAATGTTTGTAAAATGGGATGAATGTTAGCTCATTTATCCATTCACTACAACATTTTCCATTATGGCTAATTGTGTTTTTGCATCAGAATTTAAATTTTAGTCTTTTTTATTGGACAAATTTCTACTTCCTCTCCCACAAAACCTTCAAAGTGAATTGTGTTGCTGTTACAGCCTGATGTTACATCTGTTATCTCAGAACAAATAACATAATATACAAATAAATCTTTGAAACAAACACAAAGAAAACCATTTTTTGGTCCATTTCTGAAACACAACGTTACCATAACAGCTACTGGAACAATGTGATGAGACAAAATGGTGCAAATGAAAAACATGGCTTTAGTTCCCCCAGCTTTTGAAGCAGAAACAAATGAGGACAATATTTTCCCTGATGCTTATGAGTGCATGATACTGACAAGAGATCACAGGAGGGCGGTTTGTTTGGAGAAAGTCCGTTTGGGCCCAGGTTTGTTGGCAGGCCTTTGAAAATCAGACGGATCTCCTGTGGGAGAGACCAAGTCTGCAGGTGAGGTTTCAAATCTGCCCTAATGAACAAACACGAGCACAAAAAGCTAATTATTTAATGACCTGAGCCGCCTCGCAGCATCACAGAACGAACCAGAAGCCTGTAATTTACCGACAACGCTGTAGTTGTTGTTGCTGCAACACAGGTTAGAAAAAGCTGGTCACCTGTTCTGGTATGTAAAACAGGGTCATAGTTCACAAGTAAAGAGGTACTGAACTCAACAGAAAAACAAAACTGAAACAACTCAATTAAAAATATATATATGTAAAAAAAATGTAAACCTCTTAGACAAATATGATGATAAATGTAATGTAATATAATAGGGTGACCAAACCAGCTATTCATTTTTCTTTCTGAACATATTTTATAACATTAATGGTGAAAAGTACAATATGATTTTTCATATGATTTTTGATTTGTATCATGTTCTAACCCTGCACATTATGCAGTTTTGGCTTGTTTTTAGCACCCACTAGTGTCCGTTTTAAATCACTGTCGTAAAAACTTTAGCACCATAGTTTCTGCTCAGAAACACCTAAATCTACCTGTTGAAATGTCTCCTCAGTTCATCATCACTCCTTCAAAGAAATCAGCCGTGTTCAAGCAGGGAGAGATGAAAGAAAAATCAGGAATCATGAGCTAAAAACACTCCGGAGCTAGCATAACAGCTAGCCACTTTGGGTTAGCCTAACCCTCGTGAGACACGTGACTTTGTGAGACTTCAGGGCACCGGACCAGAGACCCGGAAGATACAAACGTGGTATTCTGGATGCAAGCAGCAGATGGGGCTGAGAGACTTTTCATTAAAGGCATACTTGGCTACTTTTTTATATTTTTAAATATTTTCCTTGAGCCAGTATGTGCTAATATGACCCTTTACAGAGTTAATGAAAAGCCACTTAGCAAATTAGCAGCTAACATTCAGGTATTTAAAACAACTATCTCAAAAAAGTCACATTGATTGCTCCATGCTATTTTAGCACACATCATTCTAACTTATAGGGGTTTACAAACAGTTAAAATGGCATTCTAACACATCAGTATGACTTTTTTGAGCAACAGGTTGTTTTAAACACTGCAAAAACTGATTTATAAGAAAGTAAAATCGCCTTGTTTTTAGACATTTTGTCTTATTTTTGTCTAAAAAGAAAATATATTCTTACAGCCCTACTTGAAATAGGCCAAATCTTCTTAAATATGATCAAATTTTCTAGATTTGTGAAAAAAAAATCTTCCAATGGGGAAAGCTAAATTTGCTTGGCTAGATTCCTTAAAACTAGCGAACCGTATCGGTTCCTGGTATTGGGTATCGGTATCGGGCCGATACCGATACCCTCCCGATACCATCCCTACTTTGAGTGATGCCCAAAATGACCCACATACCTCTTTACTAACCACGTCATTCCTGTAGATGTTGGTCCACCTGACCGTTCTATACAGTGTCAGATATCAACATGTGGTGTTTTAGACTCGTTTAACTCAGTCCTCCTGTCTGCACTGCGTCCCAGAGGCACATTAACACCACATCTAAAACTCACATCATTCATAATGCTGCATTCTGCCAACAGGGGGTTCCTCTCCTGAGGTATTTATAGCAGCGTCTGTGTCAGCGGGCTTTATTAGCGGTACGGCTAATACTAACAGCCATGGACGACACCGGCAGGATGAAGGTATTTGTCTGCAGCAGGACTAAAGCAATCTGTCATTTAAAAAAATAGCTGTGTCAAGAGCAGCCTGACAGGATAATGCACTAACTGGTCTGAGAGCAGCAGACGCTGCGTGATAACAAACATCCCTGGGGAGTCAAAAGGTCATCAGAAACACTGCAGCCAAAGTGAGCAGGACTCCGTGCGCCTGATAAGAACATATTGTTGTTTACAGCAGGGGGACAAGGAGAGAAAAGGTTAGACTCACACATGGAAGCTGTCCGGTCCCGGTCCGCTGGGGGAAGGAGTTTGTTTTCAGCCACTGACCAGATGTTCGCAGCAGATTTCAGGAGATAACGCTTCACTAAAGTTTCTTATATATGTGTCCGAGGAAAGATCAGCAAGCAAACAGTTAACAGTTCTAGAATTCTAGATCTATAGTAGGCAGCCTGTTTCAGCAGCTCTGTTTTCCTAGGAGTGATTCCTGTTTTTCGGGGCCTTGATCTTTTGTCTGGTGTTGTTGTGCTGGTTTGAATGCGTGGAGGATTTTTGCTTTTTGGCCACTTGTTCCGAAGCGTAACCATAGATATGAGAGACTCGTTTAAACGAGGGAGCAGCTAAGTGACATCTCAAGAGCTCACATGATTCCCTAACTGATGAGATAAAGAGGAGGAGATGTAGAGCGGGAACCGTCACTTTCATCCAAAGG
The DNA here is from genome assembly GCA_006937965.1 of Callopanchax toddi. NCBI lineage: Eukaryota > Metazoa > Chordata > Actinopteri > Cyprinodontiformes > Nothobranchiidae > Callopanchax > Callopanchax toddi. The sequence goes on from SSNR01000353.1 coordinate 442,989, forward strand.
GAAATGTGAGATCCCTCTCATAACTGGATCAGCTATAGCGCTGATGAGGATCTAGTGGTGGGCCGTCAGGGCTTTCTCTGCTGGCCAGAACAGTAAATATACTTTTTTTTTTGGTTAATATTTTGAAGTAAAAATGTTCTCCCTGGTCTGTTCTCTTTATATCGTATTATATCCGCTTGGCTGCGCCGCTCCCAGTGTTAATATACAAAGGTAGGGTGTTGTCCAATCAGATTTCAGCTACTTGTGTTGTCAGGCAAATCCAAATCTGCCACTAGGGGGACTCTACCATAGATATCATATATAAAAGCTAGATGGATCATCTTGGGTTTTGACAGTGTACCTAAAGGGCGGCCATCTTACTGCAGACAGCTGACGTTCTGCTCTCTATGGCAGCAGATGGAAGTGATCAACTTAACTAAAAACACTCCTAACTCAATGAAAAATAAACCTTATTGTGTATAGACTTGAGATAGGATACTTTCACAGTTTGAGTTTCCCAACCATCATCGATATATTACACAGCCACGTCTCTGACGTTTAAAACAAAGAAAACCGTTTGAAAATCGGTTAAAAATTGAACAAGTTAGAGGTTTTTAATAGTACATGCTCCATTGACACCAATGTTAAGAAAGGGGGCAGCTGTCTGTGGTAAGATGGCCGCCATGTTGCTACATCAGGGTACATTACGTGGGTAAGATATCTAGACTTTATGATATCTATGGGCTCTATGCCAAAGTGCTTCTCTCTGGACATTCAGAATCAACAGACCAGGATGCTGTCCACTGTCAGTCAACAGAGACGATCAGTTACGATAGCCAATCAGCTCTCAAGCCTCACGTGTTGACACATCCTGTGATTGGATAAGGCAGTGGTACCCAAAGATTTTGACTTCTGAGCCATAACAAAAACAGTGACAGACTCGTGACTCCATACACTGCTAATAAACAAAGACATAACACTAACATCTATTATACCAGGTTTATTCAACTGTTTGTAACAATTAGGGCAAATATATAATATTAGCAAAACATTTTAATTAATTTTCATTTCTGGATAAGAAGACATTCCAGGACCCACAGTGGTGTCCCGATCCCAACTTTGGGAACCACTGAGATAAGGCCTTGTTTTGTCATTTTATTTAATTAGTAATCAATAGGGATGCAACAATACCAATATCGGTATCGGCCCAATACCGATACCATGTACTCGTTAAAGTTAACCAATACCAGTATCAGTATCGTATCGGACCGATACAGATACCATGTACTTGTAATAGTTAACTGAAAACAGAAGAAAACAGAACCAGTCTTCCAATTCATTGCATTTTTTGTGCGGTAGAAGTATCGGTATCGGCAAGTATTCAGATCCAAGTATCGGTATCGTATCAATTAGAAAATAGTGGTATTGGTGCATCCTTATCACCTGTAGTGTGTCACTGAGCTGAATCATATGAGCAGCACTGCTAGTGGTCACAGGCAGCGTGGGATACCGTGGCGTAACAGACCCGGACCGGTTTCAAAAATGTGCGTTGACCCGTCTATATTAAGGGTGATGTAATGTCTATGTGTGATTCTGTGAGGATTCTGGAGCGGTGGCGTCGCATTGAAGGTATTATGAGGTGTATTAAATTAGGTTGGACTGAGTAGGAAATCACAGAAGACCTAGAGGGGAAATGCACGCCCCGCCACTGGGATCCAGCAAGATCCTGATATAATGTGCAGATTTGCACTTGAGTTCAGTGGGGACCCGAACTGGATGAATGGGTGGGGGGTAGTTGTGCTTCGAGCTGAAACAGGAAGGAAGTTGCAGGCTGCACGACCGGACCAAAGTTACCATTTCCAGGAAAATGCTTGATGGCTAGTCCGGCACGCCGCGGACCTCTGTGTGGGGGGAGGGGGCATGTCAGGGATCATGAACTGCAGCATGCATCCTCGTTGATCCAGATACACATCCTTCCCCTGGACACAGGTCCATCCGCGGACTTTGCACACAGCAGTGGACCACCTCGGTCCACTGGGCTGCACATATATATATATTTCTGCATCCTTGGATCGAGGTATTGGTGGATAGACATGTCACCTCCGTCCACGCCAAATCTACGCCCATACCAGCAGACAAAGATTTGAAGAGCAGTGGAAAAAGCAAAGGAGGTGGATTAGCAGCAACAGATGGCGTAACCCAGGACATGCTACTGCGATCTCTAAGTACAATAATACATAGATTAGTAGGTGAATAGTAATAAGGCAGACATCTTTAATTAGAACATATAACAGTTAGCTTTTAATAGCAAAGCAAATGCAAAACGTCTGAATTCCCAAGAAGAAATAAACCAAGGATGAGATATTTTCACATCTGTTGCTCCAGACAAAACTAATAAGTTGGTAGATTCTTCCAAAACAAGACATATGTTCACATCAAAACTTGCAATTTTTCAAATCTTTAACATCATTGAACACGTTTCCTGGCAAAAACCCCTTCCATCTCAGTTTCCCCCATCAGATTGGAGATTACCCGTTCTATTCTGGGCTCTCTCGCTTTTAACAACATCCCACCTGCCAAACCTGTAAGAGCACGACAAATTCCTACAACACACTTCATCATCCCCAGCAGCCGGAACGCCTGCCAACCTGGAGCATAAAGCATCGGATTGGCACGTCCTCCGCTAGCTAACATATGCCTTTATTTACAGTGATCACGAGTCATTAAACACCGCCATTAGTCAGGAAGTGTCAGAGACCCCGCTTGCTCATTGGCTGGGGGAACTCATCAGGGAGTTGTGATTGGTTTGACAGTGACTCCCCTGTATGTGAAACTATGTCTCTCTCTATGTGTGTGTGTGTGTGTTTATGTGTGTGACAGATAGAGAAACAGCCGGACCAGCTGGCTGAAAATCACCACAATCTGCTGCCCGGTGTTGTTGGCACAAGCCTCACACACACACACACACACACACACACACACACACACACACACACACACACACACACACACACACACACACACACACTGAATGCATGCATACTTTAACTAAATACTTAATTACATTCAATTATTCACTTCACATCAAACATAGAGACAATTAAGTGTTTAAAATCAGGCAAAACCTGAAAAAACAAAGAAGAAGATAAAGAACCTCGTCAGTTTAGCCTGGTTTTATTATGCTGACACGCTTTGCACATGTCTGTGTTCATCTGTGTGAACCATTTTATTGTATCTGGTTGTGTTTAAGCGGTATGTGTCTCTTTTAAAGTGAATCATTTGCCTGGTTTTAGGGTCCGTCAGTGATTTAAAAGGTCCCCGCAAATAATACTTGTCCTTATTATTATAGAAATTTTAAAAATGTGTAAAAACAAACCATAAAGAACGAAACACTACAGAAGTGTTTGAGTTTAGAAAAGATAATAATGCTGATTAACAGAGGACTGATTTGTGTATAAAACTTCTCCGTTCCCTGGTGAAGCCGCTGTAGCGTGTCGTCGCTCTTCACAGAGAGGCAAAATCATTTTCAGGTCATTAACGGAACTTATTACAATTTTCAATATTACCTTAATTAAAATTCACTTATCGCCTTTTGGGACTTGAGACCCATTAAGGAGGCTGCTGCATCGAGGGGATGCTATGTTTGAATGTATATGTGTGTGTGTGTGTGTGTGTGTGTGTGTGTGTGGTGGGTGTGTAAGCACGTGCACGAATGCAAAGCTGACCCTCGTAATTACTGGTCTTATAAAACCACACTGTGAAGCGTTAAAAAGCAACATTCAGGCTGATTGGGGACCATGTGGGTCTTGTTTAGAGCTCTAGCGCTAACATGGCTAACAACTATTTTAATAGTCAACTGAAACTTATAGTTTGAATTATTTGATGTGGATAGCTCTTAATCATCTTCAGTTTGAGAAAACATAATTTAGTTCTGACCAAATTGACTAGCTAGCCCTGCTGTAAGTAGCTAACCATAGGGCTAGCTACAGTAAAGTTTTCTACTATCTTCTGTAGAATGTAATTTAAAAAGAAGGCAGCGATCTCTTTGTGCACAACTGCGCGCTGTTTGGGGTTTGCCTCTTGTTCTTGAGGTGGGCCGTTACAAAGGGGTGTTGGAGGAGCAACGTCTGTGTGTTTTGTGTGATTTAAATGTTATTGAAGATGAGTTTCACTTTCTGTTTTATTGTCCACTGTATAGTGATCTAAGAATGTCCATGTCTGAAAAAAATCCAGTGTAGAAACCCTGATTTGTTTTGGCTACCAGATGGTGAAATGTTAGGTTGGCTTTTTGACAAAGGAGTATTTATGTTGGCTAAATTCATAGAGAAAGCGTGGGTCTGTGGACAAAGTGTATTATATCCTGTTTTGTAAATTACTGGTTTAGTTCTTGTGTTTGTAAATGTATGGCCATTTCCCTTTTGGGTTTTCAGTGTCATATAAGCCCGTTCGGGCTGGGCACTTCGTGCATGACACTTTAATAAAAATCAGTCAATCAATCTTAAAACTATTTTAAATTCTTTATTAAATTACAGACATTTATATAAATACTGTTTTATAATATTTTACACTGATATAAATCTTGTAAGTCATGTTTTTTCTTGTAGAAACATCATATAACCTCTACAGTGTTGGGTAGTATCGGAATACATGTATTTAGAATACTATTTTGACGTACTGTATTCCGGTACAGTTACTAGTTTTAAACATGGTATTCAGAATACAGTTACTTTCGTAATACCATTGGAATACTTGTGTCTCCATGTTGTGTAGGTTATCTATCCCATAATGCCCCTAAACAACATGCCTCCGTTACCATAACAACCCTACCAAGACAAGAGGGTACACTCCCGACCAGCTGGTAGCAACAGGTAGCAGCTAGCGTCGTATGGATTCAGACCAAGAGATGGAGTGGTCGGAGGCACAACCACAGCTGAATCAACCTACCAGCAGTGGAGGAATAAATGCATTAATCTCCTGGAAACTCAAGCTAATTTTCATTCTAAAAAAGGAACGGGGCGAGTGAAATATGACGGTGCAGTGCGATCTTTGTCTGTCAGCTAACAACCTACTAGCTGCGTCCAAAGACTCTAATCTAATCTGAAGAAACACCTTAAAGTTAGTTTCATCTTTCTAGTTTTGCTTCCTTAGTGCTTTATTTAACAGCCTGTATCCTGTTAGTTCTGTCATTTCTCACATTTACAGTGTCGGTGTTGGATCTGAAACGACGTTAGCTTGATGATGTTGTTGTGTTTTCCCCACAAATGTGGGTTTCATGTTAAGAGCTTTCCATCTGGAGCGCAATGAACATCAAGAACATCACTTATTACAATAGACTGAAATCGTGTTTTATAGGGGAAGTATTCTAAGTATTCCAAGTATTCAGAATACAGTACCAGGATTAAGCAAAGTAACAGAATACAGTACAAAATACATTTTGAAACAGGTATTCAGTATTCTGTAACTGAATACATTTACAAAGTATTCTCCCCAACACTGAACCTCTAGCAGACAGCTAAACAGTTAGCTAGCTCTGCTGCTAATCTACCCAGCTAACTTTTTATCTAAGGTTTCAATGGTTGTTGTGGTAAAATGTCCTATGTATTACTGTTTTAAAATATATTTATGTTTAAATAAATATTCAGTGACAGCTGTATAAAAAAGTTACTGTTAGCTTGTGATTGTCCAACAGATGCAGCCTCCACACTTCTTTTAACCCTTTAATAATAATAATAATAATAATAATACGTTTGATTTATATAGCGCTCTACATTCTTTGAACCTCAGAGCGCTTACAGGATTTAAAATAAAATAAAATAAAAAAAAGAATCACTTGCACACAGTTTACTTCTCAATTTAAATCCAATACTTGAAACTCAGAATGAACTGAACCAGGACAGGAGGTGAACCGGAACCGGAACTGAACCGGGACCGGAAGTGAACCGGGACCGGAAGTGAACCGGGACCGGAGGTGAACCGGGACCGGAAGTGAACCGGGACCGGAGGTGAACCGGGACTGGAGGAAATCGACCGGAGCAGCAGGATAATGGCAGAGGGTTGTAAAAAGAATGTTATCAACACAAGGTTTAAGGACGTTTTAGAGATTTGTTTAACCATTTGTTGCACCCAAGAACATTTTTTTGTGTTTTTCCATTTTAATTTTCATCATATTTTACATATCACAAAATATGAAAAACAACAAATATTGTTATTTATTTTTTATATATTAAAAAAAGACGTTGCATCAGGACAAAAACTTTAACAATTTAGGGGTAAAAACCCCTACATATGATTATTTTTTGGATATGTTTGATTAGGACTAATGTGAATTGTAATCTTCGAACACCCTCGTGAACAGGAAATGCTTCATCACCACTTTGCAGCGAAACCCCAGACTCCCGTCTGAGGAGGAGCTGCAGGGCGAAGGTTTGGTCTGGATCCTGTGATCCAGCTGCCTTCAGGCTCTGAGGGACTGCCGGGGAATGGACTCTACTGCATCGTACCCCGGCGGCTACCAGCGCTATAGCATCTGTGAAGCTGCCTGCAGCGATACAATGAATCTGCATTTTTCTGCAGAGGGTGATCCCTCACAGATTAAAGTCATTAGCTTACAGCGTGCTGCTCAGATGACAACCCACTAGTCTCACACAGGAAGAGTGTGGCCAAAGACAGGCATTCAAAGGCATAGCATAGAACATATGTGTCAAACACAAGGCCCGCGGGCCACATGTGGCCCGCCACGTCATTCAATGTGGCCCGCGAGAGCTTAAAAGGTCTGAGTATTCAGAAATAAATAGGTAAAAAGCGTATTTTGACCAAAAACTACATTTCCCACAATGCATGTCAATTGTGTTACCCGCGACTTGACGGCTTACCGCCACTACAGGGCAGGGTGCACACAAGCAGTAGGCTGGTCCTCATGAGAACCGGATTTCGAACGCGCCTTTGTGGACCAGCGCTGCGCGGTCCCGATGGGAGACCCTCGATCTGACAACTTCACATCCTGTTGCAGCTCAGTGACTGAGTCACATGACCTCTGAAGCTAGGAGACACACACGGTAGGACACACACACACACACACACACACACACACACACACACACACACACAGCATCTCCAATGCGCCATTACGCGGAGCTCGGCGCGCGCTTTAACACACACACAATCACAGTACGTCCGACCCACGCACGCAGCTCACACATGCCCAGTAGGGGTACAACGGGTCACAATCGATCCGTGATCTGAACAGATCACCTCTGTGGTTCAGGACTCGGTTTGCGATCCAGCTGGCTGCGCTCGCGCGCTTTACTAACTCCTCCCCGACCCGACAGCTCGCGCTCTCAAGCTGCTGATAAATAATTCCCCTCTGAGAAAGACGTTCATTTTGCCATCACATATCCAGTTCTCTCTGTCAGAATCAGTCATTTTAGTTGACCAGAACAAAAGATCACTGGTCGATTGTTGATCCATGATGCGTGCGCGCGCGGGGAGCTGCTGATCCTCCATCCCTCCGTCAGCTGATCATCCTCTTCCCTGATGGCAAACCAGATTAACCAGTTTCTGCCTAAGATAACGTGTTGTGTTGGACTTTTATACGAGCTAATGAACATTAATACTAACGGTGCTCAGTCAGGAGGATCAGAACACCTTGATCGTCACGCCTCCTCACCTGCTGCAGCTGTCTGACTGCAGTGAGGAAGAAACGGGTCATC
>SSNR01000353.1:450864-488710 GCA_006937965.1 Callopanchax toddi
GAGACAGCCCCATGTGTGGACCAAACACCAGAGCCAGGTTCTCCCTTGAGGACATGTGATGACAGATTGTGTGCACCCCTAACTATAACAACTGTTTTGATCAGAGTTATTATAACTTTGATGTATTTTTAATTCACTTGAATAGTTTGATCCTTGATTGATGGAGTTCAGTGGGTTTCATAACCTGACAAATCAAAAGGATTTATGTTCTAACAGAGCAACAAGCAGACCTATTTTTCATGCATTTGTAATGTTTTATCTTGTAGAAGTAATAAAGTCAGAGTTATGTAACGTTAAGGAGTTGTTACATTTATTTTACATTTAATTTGGTTACATTTTGAAGTGATCTGGCCCTTTGAGGCCAGCCATTATGCTGATGTGGCCTCGGTGAAAAGGAGTTTGACACCCCTGGCATAGAAAGTAGACAACAATACTGTCTTCATGTCAGGATCTAGACCCACAGTTCACACCTTCTTTTCTCTGGATACTCACTCTTCTGTCCAACGGATGTCCTCACCGGTATTCCTTTAAGTCCACTTTGGTTCAAACCGACTGATGGTGTGACCTGACATTATGAACCTCAAAATGTACCGATCTAATCTACTTGAAATTTGATCTGGACTTATTCATATATCTGTCCTCGTAGGCCAGGGGTGTCAAACTCATTATGGTTCAGGGGCTACATGCAGACAAATTACGTAGATGTCCAGTGGGCCAGACCAGTACAATCCTAAAATAATGACCTATAAATAACAAGTGCATGTTTTTCCCCATGTTTTCATGCAAGAAAAATTACAAGTACATTTGAAAATCTTCACATTTATTCAAAAACTCTTTTACAAAACACAAGATAAACAAATATTTCTTAAGACAACTGTGCAGAAGTACACAAAACTTTTATTGTCTTAAAATATTAATAATAAAGATTTCCAACATGTGGAAACACCTGGATGAGAGAATCATTTTTTGCAGTGTTCAGACTGACCCAGGGTCTGGTCTGGAGGCTCTGCCTCGTTTTCATTGAGGGTCTCTATATAGACTATGTGGGTTCTGTACTGGTTTATCTTTTCAAATAGGGTCAGGGTCTGGGATTGAGGAACTCAGTGTTTCATCTAAAACTGTATAAAAGCAGTAAATCCAGGTGATGCTGACTGGACTCCATCAGTATCACCATGGCTTCATTTAGACCAGGTCTGAGGGAAAACCCAGATCTGGATCCAAACCCATTCAGGTCTTTGTTCCTCAGTGGCAGCAGGACGGTACTGATCTGTGCGCCCAGCTGACGTCCAGCTCTAAAAATATCAGCTCAGCGATGCTGTAGCTGGCGTGCATGTCGAGTGTTGAGCCAGAAACGAACCAAAGGCGCGGACCAGGACGCACAGAGCGCAAACGCTCCAGCTTGGCCACTGATCTCTGTGCGTAACGCGATCGGAAGCCCTGGCCTCACGCTGTGACTAGATGGAGGTTTCATCACTGACCGAGTTGACAGGCGCAGCGCGAGGAGGACGGCAAGTTCTGTGGCGCTCTGCAGCTCTTCAGCTTGGCTCAGCTGTCATCCAACAAACGCACTTTGGATGCGACCCGCCGTTTCCACTGGCTGGAATAAACCTATAAGGCTAGAGACGTGCAGTTTCACCGCCGATCCTTTTCGGTTTTTGTGGTGAAAGGACGGAGCGGAGGGATGAGTTTACCACGACCACGTAGACAGGTGAAGCGAGTGGGGCGGGCTGTTGTAAAGCAGGGTTGTAGGTAGGACCCAAATGCAGATGGAGGAAACCGCAGGTTGGTACAAAGGGTTTTTATTTTAACACGGACTAGGACAAAACATGACTAAACACAACGAGGATCCAACAAACACTGACGAGACAGGCACGCTTAAATACAGAGGGAGGTGATGACAAGACGAGACACAGGTGGCAGGATAACAAATGGATTCCACCCGTGGAGACAGAAGGCAGAGGGTTTAAACAAGGCACAAGACAGTACACGAGGAGGACACTAGAGGGTGACATATGACACGGGCTGGATCCTCCGAAGGAGGACCTTGGCACGGGCTGTGTCAAAGGTCTGATTTGAGCGTCTGGACAGCAGGAAATCATGCTGACAAGTGCTCAGCCTTGCTTCAAACGCAAGTTGCGTTATTTTTTTAACGCGTTATTTCTTTCATAATTAATTAATCATAATTAACGCGTTAAAGTCCCAGCCCTAATTTTTTTATTTTCAAAACTCATCCAGCGGGCCGGATTTGGCCCGCGGGCCGTATGAATGACACCCCTGTCCTAGGCTCAGTAGGTAGCGTGGTTTGAACCTCGCTTCCTTCCTTGTCGTTGTGTCCTCGGGCAAGACACTCCGAATTCATTCCTTGTTGGTGCTCTTTGTGGTCCACGACTATGAAAAATGTTCCAAATGCTGAACATTTATATTTACATTTGTCAGTTGTCCTTAAGTGTCCACGTCCACTCTTCAAAGCCCTCATGATATATTAAGGTGGCTGCAGTAACATACACTATGTTCTCGGCCAATGGCGTAGATTGGCTGTAGACATTGGTGGAGACCAGAGGGATGAGCACATCGTGGGCTGATTGGCTGGCTCGTCCCGCTCCATTACCGGGAGACAACGCCCGGTGGCCAGTCCAGCCCGGTCCACATCAGACCCAGAGCAGGTGTCGTCAACGCTCGGCGTGGATGTGTCTAGATCCTAGGGGTTTTGCGTGGTCTGCAGCCCCATTGGCCAGTAAAAAATATATCATTTTACTCAAATTTACATGCAAGAATATTCTTAAACTGAATTGGCCCACAAAATCGTAAGCAACGCAGATTTTTTGCGATCTTGACTCGCATTACGTGACATGTAATGTTCATGTATAGGAACAGAATAATATTAGAACTGAACTGTAAGACAACACCTCTCACATGGGAGACCTGGGTTCAAGTCCCAGGCTGGGCATGTGTCAAATCTAAAATGTTCTTAAAGGAGATCGTTATAGGAGATTGTTAGTTGATATTTTGAAGTATGTTAAAATTTTGACAGCCCTTTAGTTTTAGCATGTCCCACATTGTCCCCAACCAGCATGCTCTTTGTCCATCAGTATGTTGGTTTGGATCGAGTTATTGGTGGGACACGCCACCTTATCCACCTTAAATCTACGCCCATGTTCTCGGCTTTTAAAAGTCCGTCTTAACGCTGGGAGCGTTGGGTTTTCATCCTGCAGACTCTTGTGTTTGATACAGAATTACACCTCATCTATTATATAGAAGGTGTTGAAATCTATGTTCAAGTTTTCCTGCTGTAAACTAATGAACATAATAATGTATTTATTAATAGCTGTGCACATTTTCCAGGTGGTGTTTTATTCATTCATTCATATATCATAAAACGAACCTAAAACAGTGATTTAGAGGAACTCACTGCTGGCTTTTATGAACTGTCGCTAAAATCAATATTACAAAAAAAAATGTAGTTTTTTTTATGCACTAAAGGGAGAGAGGATTTTTTATTCCTGTAGTTAGAGCAGTCCTTCACAGGTATTATAAGGCCTTCTGGCTGGAGGCGTTTATTTATTTATTTGGAAAATTGGATGCTTTAGCTGTGTGACCGGAATGAAAATGATCCGCCGGAGCGGAGGAACGGCCACTGTCCTGCACGCTTCTGTTTGTTTTCTCAATATGAAGCTGGAGACGAGATCCCAAATCACCTGAACTCGACTGTAGAGGCGCCAGTTTGAAGGTTTATTACCCTCTGGAGATTTTAGGGACAAAAATGACCTGTTTTAAAAAAAAAACTTCTTTAAAATGTTACAAATTAATCTGTTTCTGCTCCATTCTTACTAAAAACTAACAAACTCTCAGTCATTTGGAGGATTTTAACCCTTTAAATGTCCATTTTATTACATTCATGCATCACTGTCACCCTCCTCAGGCATTAAAGGCACAAAACTAAACAAAAAAAACTGGAAAAAGGTACGGATTATTATTATTATTACTCTGCATTTTTTTGAGTTAAGTTTTTCAATCAACTTCCATCATGATCAAAACAATCAGATAAGTAGCTGTTTGTTTTGATAATGATTCATTATTTTGGAATAAATAATTACTAAATAAACAAACTTTCATGTATCTGCATCGATGTGGAAATTCAAGTTGATATGATGATGTCATCAGCTCTCCTTCTACAGGGGATTTAAATCTTTCATCGGTTCATTTATTAGACTCAATCATTTCTTTTGTATTTGAACATCTGAAGTTATTCTCATGTTCTTCGTCTTCTAACCTTTAGACCTGATTTAAACTGTGAACCGATACATTTAGAGGTAAGAAGAACAGGATTGGTTCTAAGTTTGAGCCTTTATGGGGTAGACAGACAGTTTAAATACTACGGTTTGGGATTATATTTCTGGTCATAACGAGGAAAAAATTCTTCAGCGTTTATGGAGAATAAGACATTTGACTCTATGGACAGGACTTGATTGATCAATTTGACTGTTTTCTAGAAATTTAAACTTGTTTCTCAACATTTTGACTTTTTTACAAAAATAAAACTTTTTTTCATGACAATAAAAATGGACTTTGTGTTTTCAACAATTCCACATTTGTAGTTTTTATTTTTGTGAATTACCAGTTATTACTTTTTTAAACATTTTGACATGTTCTCAATATTTCCACTTATATAGTATTTACATTTTGTTTTCTGGACACGTTGACGTTCTTCTCGACACTTCCCTGTTTGTTTGTTTCTTCTGGTCCAAAGTTACCATCACTGGGAAAATGCCCGATGACCAGTCCAGCCAGTCCACATCCAGACCCAGAACAGGGGCCACTGGCGTACGCCGTGAGGGGCTGGTTGATGGTGGGGACACGTCACCTCCGTCCACGCTAAGTCTACGTCCAGGTAAAACAAGTCTCACCTGAACAGGAACTGATCCTTCTTCCTTCAACCTGTGAATACTTTTTTAAAAAATCAAATGCATTTGGATGTTTTTCTAAACAGTGGACTATTTTTCTAATTTTTGTTATTTTCTTGACAGTTTGAGCGTTCTCCAAACATTTGGACTTTTTTCTAAAACCATTTTGTCCTGATTCTCAGTGTTTTGACTTTTTTTCCTCTGCATTTTGACTTCTAGACATTTTGAATTGTTTCTATTTTGTTTTGTTTTTTACCTTTTTCCTCAACAATTTAACAAATTTCAACATTGTGAGTAATTTCTACACATTTCAACTCGTTTCTCAAAAATTTTAAAAGATTTTCTCAACATTTTGACATTTTTATCAATATTTTGACTTGTGGCTTTTTCCATTTTGATGTATTTTTTAACCAACGTTGTGACTTTTTTGCTCAACTTTTTAATTGTTTTCTGAACATTTTGGTTCCTTTTTAGATGTGGACTTTTCCCCTAATCATTTATGCTTTCTTTTGCTCAATATTTCGAGATTTTTCCGAACATTTTCTTCAGATTTTGATATTTTGTCCAACATTTTGACTCCGTTTTAGTCATGTTTCATTTTCCCTCATCATTTTGACTTGTTTCCTTTTTCATTTCAATTTCTTTTTTAACCAACATTTTGACATTTTTTGCTCAAATCTAAAAATTTTTATCAACATTTTGGTTCCTTTTTAGATGTGGACTTTTCCCCTCATCATTCAGACTTTCTTTTCTCAATTTTCGAGATTTTTCCGAACATTTTCTCCACATTTTGATATCTTTTCCAACATTTTGACTCCGTTTTAGTCATGTTTCATTTTCCCTCATCATTTTGACTTGTTTCCTTTTTCATTTTAATTTCTTTTTTAACCAACATTTTGACATTTTTTGCTCAAATCTAAAAATTTTTATCAACATTTTGGTTCCTTTTTAGATGTGGACTTTTCCCGTCATCATTCAGACTTTCTTTTCTCAATTTTCGAGATTTTTCCGAACATTTTCTCCACATTTTGATATCTTTTCCAACATTTTGACTCCGTTTTAGTCATGTTTCATTTTCCCTCATCATTTTGACTTGTTTCCTTTTTCATTTTAATTTCTTTTTTAACCAACATTTTGACATTTTTTGCTCAAATCTAAAAATTTTTATCAACATTTTGGTTCCTTTTTAGATGTGGACTTTTCCCGTCATCATTCAGACTTTCTTTTCTCAATTTTCGAGATTTTTCTGAACATTTTCTCCACGTTTTGATATCTTTTCCAACATTTCGACTCCGTTTTAGTCATGTTTCATTTTTTCCTCATCATTTTGACTTGTTTCCTTTTTCATTTCGATTTCTTTTTTAACCAACATTTTGACATTTTTTGCTCAAATCTAAAAATTTTTATCAACATTTTGGTTCCTTTTTAGATGTGGACTTTTCCCCTCATCATTCAGACTTTCTTTTCTCAATTTTCGAGATTTTTCTGAACATTTTCTCCACGTTTTGATATCTTGTCCAACATTTCGACTCCGTTTTAGTCATGTTTCATTTTCCCTCATCATTTTGACTTTTTTCCTCAATAGTGTGACTTTGTATGGAAATAGCATTTTACCTTTTTTTTCCAATTGTCAACTTTTTTCAGTATTTATTTATGAAATGAGTATTACCTTTTGACTTTTCCTCACCATGATGTAACTTTCCTGTCCTTTCTTCCTGTCAGCCCGTGTGAATAGTTTGAACAGTCCCTACACGGTTTATGAAATCCCATATGAATGGTTCCCTCTTGTTTTGTTCTCCTAATCACAGACAACAGCAAGTTTCTTTTGTCCTACAAGGATATTGTTCTGCCTCCAACAAATCCAGCAAACAACAAAACAAGAACAGTCGTCTTTTCTTTCTCTTTTCATGTTGATCAAAGACAAAAACACCCAAAGTGGTTCTGAATTACGCTGAAAAGGCTTACAATGGATCCAAACAACCAGGGGGCTGATTAAATTGTTTAGCTTGTCGAGTCTTTAGGAATACTTTATCCTCTAAAATGTGCCTGGCACCCCGCTTGATTAAGTAGGGGGACTGCAGCGGGCTTTTAATCAGCGACACAAAAGCATGAGAACATTTGTCATTTCTCAGTGAATAAAAGATGTGAGAATGTTGGGAATGACTCTGATTTAAAGGTTCAGAGTTGTTTAAACAGCCGTTAGCTGTTAGCTTTTATAGTATATGCTGGTACATTTAATGTGATGCACCTCAAAGCAGTCTCAAATGTAATGGAAATAAGAATCTATTCTGAGCTCTACCACGGTGTAGGCTCTCTAGTTTCATTTAGGAAAGCAAAATGAATATTTACTCTGATCTTATCCATCGCTTTAGATCAAATGAGTAAAGCAAGCATCATGGTGACTCAGCGAGCTGTTATAGAAGCTACGACTACCAAAACACAGAGGCAGGATGTCAGTGACTCTAACGAGTCTATAATATACGTACTGGTCAGTTCAAGCCTCTGACATCAGGATTGATATTTTTCTACTCTTGCTCAAAGCTTTTGAGGATTTTAACTTTTTAAATGTCATGATCGCTTCATATCCCTGTTGTTAATCGTGAAAAAAAAATTGCATTAAAACTAATTTTGGAAATCAGTCCTAAATGTCTCAAGAATTACAGAAAAAAAACTTTTATTTTATTCTTATTTTGATCATAATTTGATTTGTATGATTAGGATTGATGAGCGTTTATTAAAACAATCAGTTATGAAAGTTTTACTGAGTATTTCATGAATTATGACACCAATAAATACATTTTGCAATTAGTAAATGTTGATGCTAATCTTTCACATATAGCAAGCTGCAATAATTAGATCATTAATTATCCAGATTTCATAAAGTTTACTGAAAATAAATTATTAATTGTGTTTATAGACCATGAGAGGGAGTTAAAGGTTAAAGAAGAAATAAAATCATACAGTTTCACATGAGGATTTACAGTAGGCTGGTTTAAATAGAAATCATTTAGACAACTTTTAATACTTTAAGTGCTTTGAGTAGTGGAGAAAGCGCTATAAAAATCCAATGCATTATTATTATTATTACTTTTCTTATGTGAGCAAATAAATGAGTCGAAAGGAGCTTAACTTGAGAATTTTGTCAAACATGATACCATAAAAAAATTATATTGACTACTGTATTTTTGATCACTTGCATTAAGTTTTTTATAGAAAGTAAGAAAAACCTAATCATTTTTTACATTTATTTTTTTAAGTTAAAAAGTAAAACCTCAACAAAAAGAAACTAAATTAAAAATGTTTTAACCATAACAAATTTTAAAGTTAAAAAGTAAAAATATTATTATTATTTAAAAAGTTAACATAAAATGTATTAAAGTAAAAAACTAAAATTAAAAAGGAACAACTTCAATTCAACAAAAGAAATTAATTAAATGTAAAAATAAAATAAAAAAACTGAAAATGTTAAAAAGCTAAAATGGTCACAGAAGCAAACTAAGCCAAACCTAGTATGAAAAAGGAAATAAATAGAAAATAGCAGAAATTTAAAAGTGTAATGTAAAAATGTTTTAAAAGTTAAAAATACATGTATAGAATATATAAAAGAAAAATTGAAGTTTAAAAGTACAAATGTTCCAAAAAAGGACACTAAATCACAAAAAATTTAATACAATCTAAACTATAAATGTTAAAAACTACTAACATCCAAATAAGTTAACTAATTAAAATGAACTAAAACTTTAAAATAAGTCAAATAAATGTAAAAGTTAAACAATGCAAATGTAAACTAAACAGGTCAATTAAAAATATAAGGAGAAAAGACAAGTGTCAGAAAAATGTCCGTTTTAAAACCCTCGGTGGTTGAAGAGTGTCAGGGCGTGTCTTCAAAGCGTTATGGCTTCAATCCGGTTTGGGGCTCCTTACAAGCGATGTGTCAGAGGAAAGCTGGTCTCTTTCACTCAGAGCCTGCGCTACACTCAGCAGCTCAATCACACCCACTCATTTAAATCAACGCTGACTTTAGCTGTGTCCCAGTAGAAGTAGACTGGAGGTGGAACAGTAGAAACTGCTGTTTCCCATCATAATGAACGATTATCAATCGTTATTCCAGACTGGCGCTCTAAATGTTCCTGACAGCTGTGCTATGGTAACGTAAGGCCTCCTCTATAAGTGAAATCAATTAAAAGGATCAAAGCTCATTTTCAGCTTCGTATACGAGGCTTCTTAAATTTAATGCGACTCATAAATGGTATTTACATGAATCCGTTGATGGGATAGAACAGATGGTAAGTGTCTCTGAGGCTCCTTCCTCACACAGCCCTAAAGTATAATCACAATCCTTTTTTCATCTACAAGACAAACTAAAGGCTTTAGAAGGTCAACATTCTTCATGGCAGCAACCAAACCAGTACATTAAGTGTCTTTGACTGACATGGGTCAGTGGATCAGGCGACTGTAGAGTCCATTAAAATGTCATTTTAGAGTAGGTTGGAGGTCAAGTAGTGCCATCATCTGATTCAGGGTCACTTAGTTGGATGTATGAAGGAAGGTAGACACTAAGACAGAGGCAATAAGAAGACTGAAGGTTTGTCTCCTCGCATAAAGAGTTGGCCCATCTCTTATGCTAGGTAACTGAATAAACTAAGGATGCACCGATACCCATACCATGTACTCGTACTCGTTAAAGTTAACCAGTACCAGGAACCGATACCAGTATCGGTATCGGGCCGATACAATACTGACACCATATACAATACTGATACCATATACTCATACTTGTTAAAGTTAACCAGTACCAGGAACTGATACCAGTATCAATCAAACTGAAACTAAACACTACACGGTCTATGGGCAATGGCGGTGGCACTGCCTCGCTCCAGGCGTCGTGAACGTACATGTGGGAGGAGAATTTACCATATAAGCAAGTCCGGATCACTATGACCTCATAGCGGGCTGGAGTGAAAAAAACGGTTTGAAACCTGGGTCTGAAATCTGGAAGAGCTTCTCACTGGCTGGACTAGGAGACAGATGGACGCCGTTTTTTGCACTTTCTGGCAGGTTTAAGGTGAGAACTCAACGTTGCAACATGATAGATAAGTCAGAAAACATGGAAAACCAGGACATGGGACCTTTAAAGTTAACCAGTACCAGGAACCAATACCAGTATCGGTATTGGGCCAATACAATACTGATACCATATACAATACTGATACCATATACTCATACTTGTTAAAGTTAACCAGTACCAGGAACCGATACCAGTATCGGTATTGGGCCAATACAATACTGATACCATATACAATACTGATACCATATACTCATACTTGTTAAAGTTAACCAGTACCAGGAACTGATACCAGTATCGGTATTGGGCCAATACAATACTGATACCATATACAATACTGATACCATATACTCGTACTCGTTAAAGTTAACCAATATCAGGAACCGATACCAGTATCGGTATTGGACCGATACAATACTGACACCATATACTCATACTCGTTAAAGTTAACCAATATCAGGAACCGATACCAGTATCGGTATTGGACCGATACAATACTGACACCATATACTCATACTCGTTAAAGTTAACCAATATCAGGAACCGATACCAGTATCGGTATTGGGCCGATACAATACTGACACCATATACAATACTGATACCATATACTCATACTTGTTAAAGTTAACCAGTACCAGGAACTGATACCAGTATCAATATTGGGCCAATACAATACCGATACCATATACTCGTACTCGTTAAAGTTAACCAGTACAAGGAACCGATACCAGTATCGGTATTGGGCCGATACAATACTGACACCATATACAATACTGATACCATATACTCATACTTGTTAAAGTTAACCAGTACCAGGAACCGATACCAGTATCGGTATTGGGCCGATACAATACTGATACCATGTACTTGTACTCGTTAAAGTTAACCAGTACCAGGAACCCATACCAGTATCTGTATCGGGCAGATACAATACCGATACCATATACTCATATTTGTTAAAGTTTGCCAAAAATAGAAGAAAATAAACCTGTCTTCCCATTCATTGCATTTTTTTTTGTGTGTGGTAGAAGTATTGGTACTCTGTATTGGCAAGTACTCAGATTTTTTTTAAGTATTATCGGTGCATCCCTAGAATAAACAGTTTCACATTAGGTACACGAAGATAATTTGAACCACTGACGTGGACGTACTCCCACCTGTCCAAGTGGTAAAATACAGAAGACATGGCAGGGTATACAGGAAATCACAAACTACGGCGGTAATGATGACAGAAGACTGAAGTGTGCTGCTACCAGAGGAGCTGAACTACTTCTCTGATTGCTTTGAAAGATCACAACAGCAATACTCATCAAGCACCAAGTCATCCAGGAAGTGAACCCCACGAAGGCTGATGTTAAGACGAATACGGTCACTGACAGGTGAGAACCATATGTCTCCAACAAACCCTGGATTGTCACAACCTCTCACACGCTCTTTTTGATATTTTACTTTTAAAATCCATCCATAAAACCACTGAACCATGCAACAACGATATATTTGAAGTGACCAATTAGAAAGCACTCTGATTTGATCCGCAGTCGACCCCGAGCTGCTGAGGTCGGCTGAAACGGGCTCTCCCTGAGCAGCAAGATGGATAGGAAGAATAAAACGTTGAAGGGACAAAGAAACCACACGGGAGCAGGTGATAAAGGAGGAGAGTCGTATTGTTGTGGCTCCCTGTCTCCTCTCACCATCTTCTAGAAAAATCTACTTTCAGTTTGGTGGCGCTGAGGTTCCAGAATATAATCTATTCCTTAATTAGAAGCTAAGGCTAAAGTATGATCAGGAAAACGCTCTGACAAGTTCAGGACTACACACAGACACACAGACACACACACACACACACACACGGAGCCTCAGAGTGATTAGACCCACCCTGCATGTGAACAGCAATTAACTGCAATCAGAACCCTGTCCCTCTCCTCCTGGGCCTCCCACCTTCCCCCTCTGGGTCTTCATCTCCTGCTCCTTCATTTGCATGTCAGTCCTTATGCCGGCTTTGTCTTGATTAGTATTCTTGGTTTCAGAGTTTTTTCCCAGTAACACCAGATTGTGTGACCAGATTTAGCTTTGAAATAAGTCCTGGGTGGAACATGGTATTAAAGGGTTTCAATGTGTATCTGTCCTCGGAGTCATGGTACATTGGTATACTGGTCTGTGTTCTTAGCTAACAGCAGACCTTATGGTGCGTTCAATTTGTCTTCGGAGGTCGGAACTGGGAATGACGTCAAACCCGAGTTACAGCGTTCCAGTTTGTAAAGTTGGAAAAATTGAGATACCAAACTAAGAAAGAACTCCACGTAATTCACGTAACAGGCAGATCCTGCTAAATAAACATGTTCTCACGCGGAGCCGCCATCTTTTTTTCCAACATCGGGGCACAAAAAACTCTCCGACTTTCAAGTGTGAAGTCCGACTTCAGAGGGCGTTCCAGTTGATTTTTTCCACTCGGAAGACGGAATTTCCGAGTTCCGACAACGAATTGAACACACCATTAGCTCTCAGCTAACAGCTAAGTTCTTAGCAAACAGCTAAAGAGTTGCTAACACCAAATCTTAGCGAACAACTAAGCTTTTAGCTAACAGCTAATAGTTTACCTCTTAGCTAGCTGCAGCTAAACCTCAACAAACAAGCCTCACGTGTATAGATAGACCAGAAGTCATGGCTAGACAAGCTCCATGCTCCACCCCATACCACCATCAGTACATTAAAAACCACAACAGCCTAGCTTCAGAAGTGGTTAGCACTGTCCAGCTATCACCTTCTATCACATGTCCTCTCTGCTCTTTAGACATGTCTGAGAACCTTACCGAGACCTTGGACGGACCGTCTTTGTTCTGGATGACTTTTTATGTTGTACTGTGGTTGTGAAGGGGGCGCTATTCTTCAAAGAACTAGTCATGATTTAGATCGCAACAGTATCGTTAAAACACCAGTCCAGTGTTTAAAATGTCTTTAGGGTGATTAGATGTCCCTAAACGTCTCATTTTCCATCGTAGTCTGACTCACGTCCTCCATTCATTCTCCCAGCCTACATGGGCCTTGTTTACTATCTGGTCAGCTCATCATTATTCTTCTTTCACACCCTCCGTTTTTTAATCATCAGTATTCTTCAAAGCATCGTCCATCTTTGCTTTTTATCATAACCTTGTAACACATCTCAGGGAGCCAAAATGAAAAGAACATTGCTGACAATGATTTTTGAGCCTTTTCAGAGTAAGACGGAGGAGGGAAGGAGTGAGTGTGTCCTGTTTTTATGAACTTGTTTGGACCGTTTAGTTCTGGTGTCCCTGCCTATAAGGCCAGAGGGGAAAGCCACAAGGCACCAAAGGCCTTTTGGGGTTAGGATTAAGGTCTGAACTGAGTTTAGGGAAGGGCGCTAATCGTTAAGGTTAGAGACATAAAAACTAGACAAACATGTAAAAAAAAAAAGGAGTTCAAGAACAAACCTGAATATACAAAAATACTAAACAAAGCAGATTCAGAGAGCGGTAGAAACACTGAGTATTCAGTACAAGAGAATCAGTGTGAGCAGCACAAAACAAAAGCCAGATTCTAAAATGCTGCAGGGTTCCTGTAGATCTAAAACCCACTGAACTGAGAGAGCAGAGGGAGGACTGCTCACTGAGCTGATGCATATACCTCACACATTCACTTAGCCATGCGTGCACTGGGAAATTATATTATATGAAACTTGATACTGGTCTTTTTAAAAGCTAAGGTGGTCTTTTGTCAATTAGACTCAATGAAAATAAGGAAAACGCTGTAATTTTTACTGATAAGTTGAAGTGTACAGCTATAACACTTGGCTTGCTTAATCCCTGCACTCTCCTTATTTTGGGACTTATGGAGTTTTCTAATCTTTTGGGGTCAAATTGACCCTGAAGACGATGGTTAAAGATGGTCACGATGAAGTAGCATTCTATCAGTTATTAATCTGCAGAACGCTAAACCTCTACAGACCGTTGTTTAGTTTATGCTGTAGTGTTTCTCAGTTAGCATAGGGGGTGCCAACCTTCATGCCAACGCCCCCTCCCTGACAACATTCAACCGTCCAATCCCATTGAACTGTCAACCTCTACCCACCTTAACTTTTACGTAAAAATCAATCTATCTTTTCAGTGCGTGCCCTGTGAAGGGTTAAATATCTGGATTTAGCTGCTAGTTTTTGACAGAAGCAGTCCGTGTGTTTACATGCACATCAAAGTCACTCTAGGTCGATTTTATGTTGATGAACTGGGAGCCTTCATCCTAGTTTACATGTACGTTAGAAAACTTTCAAATGAAGTTCGCTCCGCTCCACTATAGGTGGCGACATGCGTCCTTTCATATCGGCGTCTCCATCGGACACGAATGTGCTCGGGCGTCTCCGTGTACCCCATGCTAGCAAGCCGTTTGTTTGTCCTTGCTGCCGTCGTCTTCTACCGTGACTGATTTGTTTGTAATCCCATTTCCGCGATCTCTTCACTCCCGGAGGAGGAGAGTCCAGACTAACGTGCTTTAAAAAACTGACTTTAGTCAATTTAAGGCAATAATTCAGTTTTGCTCCAGTCAGATGACTACTTCCTGTTTCCACTTTGAGTGATGTCACCAGTGGGTGTGGTCCATACAGTAGTTTAATACCTGGTAGATCGTGACTTCCTGATCTCCCACTCAGTTGACAACCTCTCTTACCTCCTGAGCTTTGGCCACGCCCACTCTAATGGTTGCAGTGGTAACGGAGGACCTGAGCCAATAGGCAAAGCTCTACATTTACTCCTCATGACATTTGGATCATGACCATATGAATGAGATCCTGGTTCCTTCAGAGGTTAATGGTACATCCCACTTAGAGTGGTCTGGGAATGCCTTGGGATCCTCCAAGGAGGATGTCTTGGTTTCCCTCATATTCCTTTTACGTCTTTAACCCAACCTTACATCAGTGGAAGAATAAATAAAAACAGAATTAGTGCCTTAGGTGAAAATGTTTCATTGTTTTTTGAAGGTTAAACATCTTTTGGCGTGACTGCTGACAATCCAAGCCAATAAAAGACATCCTGGTCTCCTAGAAACCACGGCAACCTTCTGCTGCTCGCAGTGAGACCGTCATTCACTGCAGTAATGGAAAACTTGAGAAAGGCTGCCTTCACATTGACTCACAAATAAAAAGCTGGCCTGCTATAAAAGGCTTGTTTTATTAATGCACAAATGCAAACAGATACTTTTTTTTTTTAAAAGCAGAATTCATCAGGATGAAGGAAGGGAGCTTTCACACGTTCCCATCTCTTATGCAGGTGCTGCCTCTCACAGAGGAAAGAGAGAGAGATCTGCTGATTTGGAATCAAATGTTTGGAGGAGGCACTTCAAGAAAAAAGATCAGTTGAAATGCAGATGGAAGGTAATATCAGTCTTCTGGAATAAACTTCTGCCTCTTTGCTGTCGCTGTATATTTTATATCATTTATCTGCTAAATCTCACAGTATAAATGTGTGTTTCAGCTCTGTCTTGTACACAAGGAACTGTTTATACCTGGTATGAAATGAGTTTTAATAACAGGTTAACACCTCTATCTGTTAGTGTTCAAATGAGACCTGACTGGTACCTCTTCACTCTGGATTAGGACCCTGATATAATGTAAAATACCACCCAGGCTTGACTTGTATTAGGAAGCGTGTTGAAGAGGAGCATGTATCCATGACATGGGGTCTCCTGCCAGTGTGGTCTGGTCGTTGAGGAGTAGAAGCTCGATTGGCTTTTTTAAAGGTAAAATATTTCTTAGTTAAGCGTTCTGATTAGGGATGCACCGATACTGGTATCGGCCCTGATACGGTCTAATGTACATGCATCGGTTAAAGTTAACAGATACCATGAACCGATACTTAAAATATGATAAATCTGCAATAAAGTCACAAACAATGGTTCATTTTTTACTTTAAATTGTAGTTTTATGGTCATTTCATATTTTCCATCTGTTAATTTGTCTTAGTTTAGTTAAAGTCTGGTGCCTTTAGTCTCTTCAAGAAAGGTCTAAGGTGGAAGTTGACTTAACTTTAACAATACCTAGTTTTCAAGATACCGGTACTTTTTTCGGTACCTATAATTCTGAGATAAAATAACAAGTAATAATGAGTACTAAACTTTTATTTAAATTAAAAAAATGTATAAACCATCGTTTTTTTTGGCATATTTATGCATTTACTATTATTACCGGTATTTACTGCTTATCTCGGGAACTTTCTGTGATGTCACTGTCTCTCCCCTCACACACCTCCTGATACAGCAGAGGCTGGAAGCTCAGAGTTGGACTGAACACGGTGCCGCAGCAGCAATATGCGATGCGTGGCTTCGTCTAATTGCTGGAATTCCAGTTTTTTCCATCACAACTCTCATAGCATATGTTGCATTTTGCTCTGTTCCCATTTACCTTTCAAAATGCAGCCAAACTTTAGAGTTTTTTTAAATTTTGAACCCAAAACTCGCTATGCTAACTATTTTGAAAGGGAGGGGAGGGGCTCTCTCTGTTTCTCTGCATTTCACCTGTGTCTCCACCCGTGCAGCAACACTGGTGAGCAAATGAAGCGGGTCATTTACAGGGGATTTCATAGTAAAAGTACCAGAGTCTGTACCGTGTTTTTCCGGTACCAGTACCTACCGACGGCTTTCGGTCGGTACCGGACTAGTACCGTGATTCGGTGCCCTGCCCTAGATAGCACCAACTAGCAGGTAAAGCTATTTTGATCTTCTTTTTCTGCAGCTGTTTTAGAGGTTTCCGGTGCACCGCTGCTGATACAGCGCCCCTATAGTGGCGCAACACTGCAGCTGCAGTTAAAATAACATCCATATAGCTGGGGGCGGAGTGAATCAGGCTGGGGCGGCACTAAATTAGCTGGAGGCGGCTGCCACGCAAATTTGAACGCAGGAAAAACCCTGATCTCCAGCTGAGGTCATGGCCCCTCCCCCTTCCTCCACTGTTAGCTCTGGAACTCTAGCATCATCGTAGGTCTGGATAGCATGGTTTACAAGAACTGTTCCCTGTTTCTGCCTCATCCCAGCAGTTCTGACCTGACCCACATATTTTAATCTTATCTTAACCACCAATAGTTTAAAATGTGTCTATGTCCAGGGTGATTTTTTCATCATGGTTCTTAAGGGTGCACATTGTGACAGTCTGACACACCCTCTCCTTCTGGATGGGGGTTCAGGGCTTCCGGACCGTTACCGTTCTTTGAGGGCCTTTGACAGTTCTGTGTCTAGAGTCTGCAGCTTCCCCAGTCTGAGCGTTCCTTCACTACTAGGTACTGTGAAGCTGGGTCTGGGTGTTGGGTGTGCGTACCGGACCCCTTGGGCGGAGAGGTCCGGTACACACACACGGTATCTGGTGCACTTGCGGACTGGCGCACCAGTTATGTGCAGCCCTGTCTATATCTTTAGCTCCTCTCAGTATTTACAGACACAGATGTCTAGACTAAAGATTCACTAATTTATATAGTTTAGAGAAAACAGGCCCTTGTCCGCCTGTAGATCCTCCACTAGAGGGCAGTAGACATGTGTAGATACGGCAGGTTTTGGGTGAAAGTACTAATCCTGATACTTCTACACTACAGACGTGGGTTAACTTCGACCCCCTTTCATTAAAACGGAGAACAAACTGATCTGAAAGAAAAAAAACCTAAATCATATTTGTTGTTTGCAGTGAATTACAGGGAGGGGTTTCCTGTGGGATCACATTCATTACCAGACCCCCCAGTTTGCCCCCCCTCTTGTCCGTAATGACCCAGAAACTCCATGTGGGTCAGATCTGACACAGCCAGTCCTCCGTTCCACCCTTCAAACCATCATTCTGTGGTTTTCCCTGAAGAAATCAACAGCTGCTTTTCTTCACCTCCTTCAGCGTCTCTCCCTCTCCGTCTCCAATCCGCTGCCTTCCTTTCATTCACAGCCAGACTCGGCCCTCCCAGGAGGAGGTGGATCTGTTCCCACACACTCATCTTTATTGCCAGCACCTCACACGTCTATCTCTGAGGAGAAACGTTAGCAAAGCTAGCAGCTGCCTCTGCTGCCATCTGCTGTCTGTACTGGGTATTACAGAGTCAGAGCTTTTCTCTTTACTGGTGAGTTTATTAATAAATGTGCATTTCAATAATATTCACCACTAAGTTTAGGCTGCACTAAAGAACATGCTGGTTGTTCTGTAAACATGTCTCTGTGAATGGAATTCAGCTCATTATTACGAGTTAATATGTCTGCTATTTAAAACAGGTTTATACCTGTTTATTACATAAAATAAACCATAATAAAGCCAAATTAATCTCATGTAGGGTCAATCTCAAAGCCTCAAATATCATAGCCTTCAGAACACTCACCCTGGAGACGGCTGGCGCTAAAAGAGTCAAACTGGAAGGATCAGAATCCTCCTTTTCTCCAGGTTTTTGCGCTCTGGCTGCATCAGCTCTGCAGTCTCTCTGGAAACCACTCTGGCGGCACCAGACCATCTCACACAAGACGAAGCTCTGCATTTACAGCTCTGCTATACTCTCCATTCTGCTCTATGGCTCGGAGACCTGGCCACACTGGTGAGGGATGACACCCGACCCTTCACAGGAGCCGTGATGATGATGATGAAACTCAACCTAAACTGATGCATTAGAATGTTACAGTACAGTACCTGTAAACCTCTTCAGTTTAGCATGGTGGTCATTTCCTGGTAGCTTCAATAAAAATCTGATGTTCATCCAGAATGCTTCTGCGTCAAAATAGCAAACAAAATCCAGCAGTAACAACTTATTTTGGTGTCCAGGTCCTGTTTTATCCACTGTTTTTAACTCCACTGGGGCTCTTTTTCATTCAAGTCAACTACGTTAGCTTAAACGTTTATCTTGAGAGTGATAGAGCTAACTGATTAGCAATAATGGCCCTGTTCCAATAGCCACAGTGCTGCCTAGGTTTCCTCTACAAAGTGCATGTGGAATTATGGGTAATACCCATTGTCAAAGTCTGCACCAATGCGGACTTCGGTGGAGTGCATAGCGAGAGTGGAAAAGGGGGCGGGGACAAGGTTCTGGTTCTCCACTCTAGAGAACCGGGACACCCTAAACACTCGCGCACCTCCGTGGGAACGCACAGTTGAGAGGCACAAGGGTGGAAGTGTGAGTATTGGGACTGAGCCTGTGTCTAATTTTCTGCCTCTAGTGGCTCCTCGGAGTACATTTTACGATAAATGTCAAATTCTAGATTCTGATTGGCTGGCCCTGCAGTGGGCGGGACTTATCATAAATTTATGATCACACTGAGGGGAGAGATGTGATTGGTTCTATTGGTCTACAACCAATCACAGAGCTGAGAGCATTCCACGTGTCTTCCTAGCAACAGAGCTGGAAATATTCTGATTGGCTGTCAAAACAAGCTGCTTTAGATGACATCATCACATAAACAGAGCTAACTTCAACTGGTTGATTTCCTCATAACTTTGATTACCTTCTAACCTAATAATAATTTCTACAATTTAAAAATCATCCAATAAACAAACTCGTTTTTACTTTGAGTCATTCTGTTTTTAGTAAACCTGAACTGAACCCACCAGTTGAACCCAGGACTTCTCTCCTTGACAGAAAACCTTTTTCTCTGATTCTTTCCTGATGCGAAGCGGGTTTTTCTACCTTTTGGTTACAGCTTGACTCTTGTTCTCATATCAAGCTTCCTGCCAGCCCCCAAAATTGGATTTCCTGAAGGGTGTTCCTCAGTCAGAGTTGAAAAATGACTCCTGGCTTTGTTTCATTCTCAGCTTTTCCCTGAGATCTGAGCAGAACACAGTTACTGTCAGCTCCTAGAACAACATGATGAAACGCTGGTTACCTTTACACTTGGTTGACCAGATGGTTACCTGGTTTACTGTGTGAACAGGGGGTTGATTTATTCACATATTCACATTATTTATTGGTTTATTAGTAAAATGGTTTCTCCCTCCTGTTATTTGAGCTGAAACGTGATCTGGTGATTTGAAAACACTACCTGAATCTGGTGAAAATCGGACGATTTTATAACAGAACGTCCACCATCACACATCCATGCACAGCAAAAACTGATTTCTAAGACAGAAAAAATAAATAAGCCAAATCTTCTTAAATATGCTCACATTTTCTAAATTTGAGCAAAACAAATCTGTCAATGAGGTAAGCAAAATTTGCTTGGCTAGATTTCTCAGAAATAGCCATTTTTATTTTCTGCATTTAGAATAATTTACTAGAATTCTCAGTAAGAAACATGTATTTAATTTAAAAAAACAAACAGCTAAACTATTTCCAAAACATGTGGAAGAACAGTATTGAAAGAGATGTACAGTGTATTTTGTCCAAGTGGCTTTGCCGTAGTTTGGCGTTGTCGGCAGGAGCAGGACCCCGAGCCGATCTGGCAGCCCGACCATCTCCGGTACCTACAGCGGATCTAGCCCGTGGGCCACTTATTGAGTAGCCTGGATTTGGATTTGGTTCTGTACGGCGCCCAGGGGGCCGCTTGGGGTTTAGTATCCGGTCCAAGGATACTTTAAAACTGGGAACTGGGGACCTTCCAGTCATGGATGACTGTCCTTTCCCACTTAGCCTATAATTATCATAAAGAATTAGGTCAAGAATTTGACTCCCTCGTGTAAAACAGAATGTCAGTGATTTGATTCATGGTATTATAAACACAATTAGCTAAATATCACTCGTTTGCACAAAAGTCATCCTGATGCATCAGAACTCTATGTAACCTGTTAGTGAACCTCTACAGCCTGTGTGTCTGACTGGTCATTGCTCAGGTCACAGGCCATACACACTCAAAAAGTGTAGAATGAAAGGACAATATGTAATACTAATAAAAACATTTCCTGTGTTTTTATTTGTATTTTTAAATATTTTTTATTAAAATGCGATAAAGAGCCTTATAGCTGAAATCTACCAGGACATCATCTGCTCTACTACTGATGTTTCAGCATTAATATTAACTAAAGATTCATATTTCACCTCATTAAATCAGACGTGCTACTGTCACTATACGAGCAATCTCTGTAAGTTTCAAGCACTTGATTTACATTGAGCTAAATTTACAAAAATTTCAAACACCCAAAAGACCCCTGGACTCCGCCCCCTTTGAGTGATGTCACTGTTGGATGTGAACCTTACCGATAGAACAACATTTCAAAATGACACAAATATCCCTTTAAGACTAAACGTTCCTGTTTTCAGGATTAATCAGGGCACTAGTTAGCATGCAGGTTGTTATTAGTGATGGTCACCAATAAATAACGTCCATACTCCACCACCACTAGAGTCAGGGTGTCCTGTGTTGAGTCTCTTTGCAACTAAAACCAAATTACCTGATGCATCTTGGGAATAACACCAAATGGCTAGTTAGCGTTCAGTTTGTTGTTGTTGTTTTTTTGTGCTGATCTAAAATCTAAGAAATGAGATTGCAAAAAAAGTCACTGTTTGAGCAGATTTTCAAAGTAAAGGTCCAATAAGTTCAAAGCATTTCCTGTTTAGCATTCATGACCTCCTGATACACGACTGTATCTGTGTGAGTCTCCAGCTCTAAAATAGTTAGTCACTGCCAGGAAGTCCAGCCACACAGCATGGGAGGTATGATGTGATACAGTGAGACGGGGGCGTGGCACATAGACATACAACAAGTAGATAGGGCTAAAAAGAAGAATCGTTTCAGGATAGAGAGTCTCAGGCTCATCCTCCTCCGGAGTCATTCTGGACAAAGCTGCTAGAAAAACTTTAAAAACAAATATATTTTCAAGCTTTCCTGCATAGATCTGTTAAACACCCTCAGTCCTGTTCAGAGCGACCAACCCTCAGTCATCTGTTCTATTGACCTGTTGTTTCAATAAATAGCTCCCTCTGCACCGACACAGCTAACACGAGGAAACATTTACCCCAAATGGACAAAAACGTCCAGAATGACACATGAAAGATAAAGAAGCACCAAGAAACCAGGGAGGAAAAGCAGAGCAGAGAAAATAAATAAAGAGTGACAGTGCAACCTTCCAAAGTAGGCTATCTGACACCACTCAGCAGCCGTCCATCAGACCAGCTGAAAGCTATTTCCAGAGCGAGATGACCCACCAGCTGCACCATCGCCCAGTGGGCGACAAGTGTGTAAGAGAGGGAGACAGGGCTTTATTTATTCATTCAGCCTTCATTTAAAAAGGCAGCAACCAAAGAAGTTATTTACACAAACAGACAGGAGAGTCAACAGGCTAGAGTAGGATTAGCCTCCACCCCACAATCCTCCTGTGTCCGTCTTCCTGCTTCTCTTCCTTAACAGAGCTTTCTGCATCCTCCCCATGAGAAAAATCACAGCAAATAAAGATATATATATATATATATATATATATATATATATATATATATATATATATATATATATATATATATACTGCTATAAACGCTTCAAGCACTATGCTAGTGGCGTACTCGACTCTTTATAGGGGTTTGATCGCTAGCTTTAAACTTTAAGCTACCTTTTAACAAAAAGTTGTTAAAAGGGAGGGAAAATAACAAGGTTTATAAAAAGTTACAAAGTACAAAAGTTTGTAGAAAAGTGACAGTGGTTATGGGGGGCTTTGGCTCAGGGGGTACATGCTGTAACCCGCCTCTGTCAGCGCGCCCCAGCACGGCTGAGGATACAACGTAGTTTATCACCACCAGTGTGTGAATGTTCGTGTTGTACAGCGCTTTGGGGTGTAGGACTCTAGACAGCGCTCTATAAATACAAGACATTTACCATCTGACAAGATAAAAAAGGCCTCTCTAAACAGACCTTACAGCAGATTGCTTCCATCTTAAAACGGATGCAGTCTAATACATTTCACAGTTTCATTAACTATCGCACCATCGCAGGTTATGTGTCTCTTAACAGAAACATTAATACATTTCTAAGTCCATGGGCTAACAATGATACAGTCATTCACATTAGCATGTAGCAGGAAGCTAATATGTAGCTACAGAAGCAAAGTAGCCATACACACCAGACCCTACCACTACGAACATTAGGTAGCTAATTGTTAGATATTCAAGTATGTCTCAGAAAAATGATGACTAATGACTTTTTATAGACACCTTTTAACCATTTTTAATTATTATCATATTGTAGACAATGATGAGTTCCTAAAAAGCTGAAGTTAAAGTGATAATATGCAGTTCTGCTTGTTTTNATACCATATCACACCATACCATATCACACCACACCATACCATTCCACCTCATACCATACCATACTATACCATATCACACCACACCATACCATTCCACCTCATACCATACTATACCATATCACACCATACCATACCATTCCACCTCATACCATACTATACCATACCACACCATACCATACTATACCATATCACACCACACCATACCATTCCACCTCATACCACACTATACCATATCACACCATACCATACTATACCATATCACACCATACTATACCATACCACACCATACCATACTATACCATATCACACCATACCATATCACACCATACCATATCACACCACACCATACCATTCCACCTCATACCATACCATACTATACCATATCACACCATACCATACCATTCCACCTCATACCATACTATACCATACCACACCATACCATACTATACCATATCACACCATACTATACCATACCACACCATACCATACTATACCATATCACACCATACCATATCACACCACACCATACCATTCCACCTCATACCATACCATACTATACCATATCACACCATACTATACCATATCACACTATACTATACCATACCACACCATACCATACTATACCATATCACACCATACTATACCATATCACACCATACTATACCATACCACACCAAACCATACTATACCATATCACACCATACTATACCATACCACACCATACCATACTATACCATATCACACCATACCATATCACACCATACCATATCACACCACACCATACCATTCCACCTCATACCATACCATACTATACCATATCACACCATACTATACCATATCACACTATACTATACCATACCACACCATACCATACTATACCATATCACACCATACTATACCATATCACACCATACTATACCATACCACACCAAACCATACTATACCATATCACACCATACTATACCATACCACACCATACCATACTATACCATATCACACCATACCATATCACACCACACCATACCATTCCACCTCATACCATACCATACTATACCATATCACACCATACTATACCATATCACACTATACTATACCATACCACACCATACCATACTATACCATATCACACCATACTATACCATATCACANGGGCTCCATTTGGTGTCTGTTTAAAATCACTGCTATAAAAAAGTTATCACATTGTTTCTGCTCAGAAACCCCTAAATCTACCTGTTGAAATGTCTCCTCAGCCTTCATAGCTTTCTACAGGAGCGGTTATTTACTCCTTCAAAGAAATCAGCTGTTCAAGCAGGGAGAGATGGAAAAATCAGGAATCATGAGCTAAAAACACTCCGGTGCTAGCATAACAGCTAGCCACTTTGGGTTAGCCTAACCCTCGTGAGACACGTGACTTCCTGGGTACCGTGACGGCGACGGAGATCTTGCAATCGTGGTATTCTGGATCTAACCACCAGATGGGGCTAAGTGACTTTTCATTAACTCTGTAAAGAGTCAGATTAGCACAGACTGGCTCAAGGAGAAGATTTAAAAATATGAAAAAGTTGCATATTATCACTTTAATAATGAAACAATAGACAATAATCAGAACGCTACTAAAGAAACAGTCACTAACACATGGTGGTAGTAATAATAATGGAAATTGTGATTTAGGTGAACTTGTAAAGCTACAATGATCATTGTGTGTTTTTTAAGAACAAGACACGTTGTTAGCTCTTGGTTTTTGGTTCCTTCAGTGGAGGAAAACCTGACAATGTGTCCAGTTTGTTAAACGTTGTTGTGTCTAGCGCTACACAGTCTGGTCTTTTATCCATGTGGGTGGTTGAACTTTCACTTCAAGCTCAACCCAAACCCTGGTTTGAATGAAAAGTCAGGGATTCAAACCCCCAACCCTCAGCTGGTTGGTGTGTGATGAGCAGGAGGGCTACTGGAACAAGAACCCACACACATCAGCGTCATGAAGAACGCCACCACAGGACATGACCTTCCCTCTGGAGGACTTCAAACTTTTCATTCAAATTTATCAAACTAGGTGAGGTTACTGGTGATCACATGACCTAATCCCTAACAACAACAAATCCTAACAGCAAATTTTGATTTCCACCAGAAAACCAAATTCTTTAAATATTGTTTATTAAATCTTAATTGGATTGAACATTGCAATTTACGTTATAGAAGGTATGTTTTGTAGCTAAAGCTACGTTTATCCATATTTCCTGATTTTAATGTTTTTACATAAATTTGCTTTACTCATTTTTCACATCAATCAGTGGTTTTATGGATGACTGAAGAAAAGTGTCAAAAACAGCTTAATTCATTCATTAATTCCTATAAAGATGATTTTAGGAGAGACAAGGTTTTTGTCCATTGGCTAATATTTGTTATTGATTACAACTCAAAGCTTACATATTAAACCATCCAGTCAAACTTTCCAAGTGTTTTTACAGGTAAAGTCTGTAAATACCACATACAACTACTATAAAACACCATGAAGTAAATCACTTAGTACACAGAAACACTTTGTTAGTGGTACAGCCTCATTAACTTAAAATACATACATGATTTTTAATCAGTTACTACTTAGAAAGTTTTAAAAGTGACTGATTTCTCTAATTTAAGCATTAAAATAAAATCTTTAACACGTCTAAAATGACAGCCGGGTGTGTGATAAGAACAAAAGATCACTGTAGAGCTAAAACCTCGTATCTCCATCTATCATGTGTTTACCTTATTCAGCTTCTACGTGTATTTATTAATGATGACTTTTTAAAGAAAAGTGTCAAAAAGAAGAAGTTGAGACAATCCAGAGTTTGAACCTGTCAGTAACTTTATTTAAGTTACTGAATAAAATATTACAATACAAGAAACACTAGGCTACGCTAGGGATTCCCTCATAACAATACCAGCATCGCGGATCAGTTTTGGCCTTGTACTTGTATTCATAAAAGTACTATGATACCATGAAACTGATACCACTTTACGTAGTGTGATGCTAACTCTGGAGAAGTTAAAGTCAGTCTAAAGGTCAGCTCATCCTCTACAAGAAGCGAGAGCTTTGTTCTCGTTGGGGGAGCTCCAAGAACAAGAATAAACGTAGTTTCAGCAGAGATCATTCATACTCCCCGAGAACTCAGCTGCCGCTGGTCGATCCAGACCCGAATCCCTCCTCAGGTCCATCCGCGCACAGCAGGCGTCAGAGAAAAAGTTACATCAACGCACAGCGTCAACCGCTACCCACACTAACCACGCTCATCCTCCCTTTCTGACCAATCACAGCAGTTGTTCTCGGACGCCCTGCAGAAAAAAGTTCTGCTCAGCTGATGTGCACGAGAACAAGCTGTTAGCGCTGCCGAACTGGGGCTACGAGAACAAAAGGACGCCATGTTTGTTCTCAGAGACCCCCAGCGAGAACAAGGTTTCTGCTTCTCAGGAGGATGAACTGGCCTTAAGCAGTTTGTGTACTCCTGCTGTCTGAGTCCTCACAGTACTGACAGTACTGACGTTTGAGTTGAGTAAAGTACACACAACACATCTGCTAACAGCTAGGACCGGTGACAAACAGTAGGGCTACTAATAATCTACAGAAACGTCTTTTTCTAATGTTTCTGTACCAAACCAGGACTGAGATCAATGGCTTGTGTATTAGTACTCCGTGTCGGCAGGTACTTAGTTGTGAAAACTTGTAATCAGTTTAAAAAGATACGTGTATTCCCTCCAAAAACTATTTGTTGTTGCTATCAGGCAAAAACCTCGTATCTCCAAAAACAGACCAATTGTACTTCTAAAAACATGAAAATGGTTTAAAACAGAGACACGAGGTTTCTAGGCCGACGCGACGATACGGAATACATGTGATGTTTTGTCTGAACGTTTCTTGTAAAAGTTTTGTGACCTCTGATATTTCGTGTCTGGTTTGGAGCATGATGATGACGATCAGCATCAGTGGACCGCTGCCTTTGATGTTTCATGCATATGGGTCAGCAGATACACACACACACACACACACACTAACTAACACACACACACACACACACACACACAGCTTTGATGTCCTACCAGA
Source organism: Callopanchax toddi (assembly GCA_006937965.1). NCBI lineage: Eukaryota > Metazoa > Chordata > Actinopteri > Cyprinodontiformes > Nothobranchiidae > Callopanchax > Callopanchax toddi. The sequence goes on from SSNR01000353.1 coordinate 478,086, forward strand.
ACGACACTTGATGATCTCTCCAAACTCGTCGTCCGCCGGCTCGTCGCAGTAATCCTCAGGACGCACTCCCTCTGCCATCGTCAGGGCTGACCAAAGTTGACTTCAGCACAAACGGTCCGGTTAAATCCACCAGGAATCCTCAGCACTAAGGAGGGGCGCACAGCGCAGGCACAAGGACCAAACTAAGACAGAGAGGGGGCTGAGGCAGGAGGAGAAGGAGGACCGGCCGGGTTGTCACTTGGGGGCCAGACGGAGAGAAGCAGGTGGCAGGGTGGGGGGGGGGGGTTGGAGCATTCCCACCTTTAAATAGCAGGTTGTTATGAAGTGGCTCACGCCGTTTGCCGGACGCCAAGCGTAAAACCTGACACCCAGAGAGTCTGTAGACAGTTATTTCCGCGCTGGGATCCAGTCTAGTTAGAGAATAGCAAGGTGAGTTTGTCACTAAGCACCGGCCTCCCAGTGGGTGGAAGTCATGTGACTTTACCTCATGAAACTGGATATTGAAGGGTCTTGATACACACAGAGGGGTTTAGTAAATCTACTCCTTCTATGGTTGTTTGTTTAGCTCACAGAGTTAATGAGGTTAGATAAAGACGAAATGAAAACTTATTCTCAGGAGTGTGACTTCTCTAGAAGGTATTAGGTCACCTCTAATGTTCTACAGAACTTTAACATTAGCCTAATGTCCTCTCAGTGCATGTGTGTAGGACAAATCAAAACACCACTAAAATGTTTGGACTCACCAACACGAGGCTCCTCCACATAGGAGCTTCAAACACCAGATCCATCAGCTGCTAGCGCTGTTACTCATGGCTAAAGTTGTCATGAAGACAACATTTCCCTGTTGGGACATGACCCCATCACCTCCTTCCGCCATCGTGAGTTAAAAAATACACCGCTAGCTGTTGGTAGCTAACGAATCTCTGGGTTAAGTTTAGATATTTTGCACAATGCTAAAGCTAATATCAGAGCGTATCCAATCACAGGACGCGTTGATGTCAACGTGAACGTCAGACCTTCTGGAGGGCCTGGAAGTCCAGACTCGAGAGCTGATCTGTTGCCTTACGGTGGACAGGGGCCTGCTCTGGTGAGTCAGAAGGCCTCAGACACTTCAAAACGGCCTAACAACACAAGCTAGCTGAAACCTGATTGGACAACACCCTACCTTGGTATTGTAACACTGGGAGTGGCCCAACCAAGTGGATATAATGACATAAAGAGAACAGACCAGGGAGAATGATTTTATTTGAAATTTTAACAAAAAACCAAATACATTTAGTTTTCTGAGTAAGTTTAGGCCAGCAGAGAAGGCCTTGAAGGCCTACCACTGGCTGATGGCAGTAAGCTACATTGTAGCCACAGAAGTGAAGCAACCAGACAGCGGCGCTGCCGGACCCTCTGACCTCCACCAGCAGGTGATGTAGGTGAAGAGTCTTGTTTAGCTAGAGTGGGGTTTGAGCTAGCAACCCCTCTCTCTCAAGGTGACCGTCCTAGCCTACTGAGGTAATACCACCCCAAATAAAAATAAAACTGACACTTTCCTCTGTTAGATCCCCCACCTGAGTGTAGTAGATGAAAGTTTCTGATTAAAGAACTAATACTAATACTACATCTAGCTACTTTTAGGACAGAAGTGTTTTAGGTCAAATTTGCATCTACTAGACTACAGAATTTAATCTAAAGTGAAGTTAGGCTTTCAGTCATGGCGCGTCCCACACCTGTAGGTCTGCACGACTTCAGAAGACTAACATATGTGGTGGAACTCCACCCATAGATCATAGTTTAGACCTGAACTATCATTTGAAACATTTTGAACACTTTGATACAGAGAAAAATGCTCTGGACTGCAGCTTTAAAGTGGGCGGAGTCTCTAGAAACAGGAATTAGTCCTCTAACTGGATCAAAACTCAGACCACCTTCTTTGAAATAACCTTTTCCTCCTGGTAGAAGAACCCATTGCACAAAACTAGGGATGCACCGATACGATACTGCTACCATGTACTCGTACTCGTTAAAGTTAACTGATACCAGGAACTGATACTAGTGTTGGTATTGGCCCAATGCAATACAGATATAGGCCTGATACCAATACCATGTAATCGTACTCGTTAAACTTAACCAATACCAGGAACCGATACTGGTATTGGTATCGGCCCAATACGATATCGATATCGGCCTGATACGATACCATGTACTCGTTTGATACCAGGAACAAAAACTAGTATCGTATCGGACCGATACCGATACCATATACTTGTACTTGTTAAAATTAACCGAAAATAGAACCTGTCTTCCAATTCATTGCATTTTTTTGTGAGGTAGAAGTATCGGTATTGGTACTCGGTATCAGCAAGTACTCAGATTCAAGTATTGGTATCGTATCAGTTTGAAAAAAGTGGTATCAGTGTATCCCTACACAAAACAACCACCGTCTTTAGTCTAAGGTGATGAAATCATGACAGCTCATTAGGTAAACTGGTATAAACTACTGTATATTTGTGTTATAACTAAATAATTCTTGTTCTTGACTGGTCCTCTAACTGTTTGTCTCTGATGGGAACGTGTTGAATGAAGGCGCCATTACACTCTCTCTATTATTAGATCAGCTGAAAGCTGATACCCCTACTTTATATTTCCAGCCTGTTTAAAAGTAGCGCTGGGTTTACTGTTATGGCTCATTACACACAACGCAGCGAGCGTTCATGAGCCTGAGAGCTTCTATTATTAGATCTGATGATATGATGGATCCAGGCGCGTTGTGGCTCTGTTAGAAGAAAGGTGCTTCATGCTGCATGGTAGAGATCAACAGTTAGATTGGATCATTAGTCTTTGGAAATGTACTTTTTTTTTTCTACACAGGATAGGGGGTTAAGATGTGAGTTTTTCTCATAAGTGTAATAAACCTTTAGAGAAACTAACGTTTGATTGGATTGATGAGTCAGCAGCTCGTCACAGTGGGGTCAGTTGAAGAGGGTCCTCGCCTTGCTGCTGTCCGTTCATCCAGGTCTGGGTCACAGGGGCAGCTTCCCCACTAAGGAAGCCAAGACTGTCCTCTTTCCAGCTCCACCAGCTCCTCCAGTGGGACCCCTAGGGGTTCCCAGGCCGGCCTAGAGATGTACTTCCTGCAGCGTGTTCTGGATCGGTCTATGTGCCTCCTGCCAGCAGGACATACCTCTGATCCAAGGATGGTCCATCCCATCAATCCCATTAATCTGCTCTCTTTAAGACAACTTCAGGCTGTTCAATTGTTCAATCAGCCCAGATGATGACAACAAAGATTATTCTTCATTTAACCTGTTTGACATGCTCGATTTTAGCCAAAAAGTAGACGTTGAAAGTTGAGCATTAACGTAGCAGTCAGAAACGGTCCAGGTTTAGTCCAAACGAGGACATAGAAAGTCAGACTTTTCAAGACATATTTATACTTTTCAACCACATTTCCACATAATTTAGACAACAAGCAAACATCAACAAACGTTTACTCGGAGATAGGGAGTGTTATCTAAACTTATGAAGCTCTCAAATCTTAAAAAATGGTCACGCTCAAGCTAGTTGTGTCAACCCCACTGTTAAAAATAAAATGTCACCACTTGGTTGGGTATCCTCCATCTCCAAGGCAGCGAGAACCCGATTCCCCTAATCCTGTGGGGACGTCTGGTTACAGATGGCGCTTTTAGCCAACTCCCGTAGGAAATACTGAAGAGTTGAGTATCGATGTGCTGACTTCAGGTCTGCTCAGATTCTTGTCATTAAATAGTGGTAGATGGACAACCCAAATGTAGGTAATAAGGAAATTAAAAATCCAGGTTGGGTTTACGAGTTTCAGTATCTTAAATCTGGTTTGGTTCCTAACTATGTACCTCTAAGGCAGCAGATGCTGAAAATCCATGCTATAGGAGATTCAGTTTACAAGAGATCGATACAGGATAAAGCCCTACCCTCAACTGATCAATAAAAGACAGATGTGGAAAGTAATTCTATCCATCCATCTATCTCATATCACGTCATGGAGAAAACGCATCTAAGAGGGAATCCCAGATATTCCAGCTTCCCTGGTGTTCTCAGACCAGAAGGGACACACAGTCCCCCTATACAGTAGTACTGGGTCTTCTACTGCCATTGGGATGTACTCATGACTGTAGATGAGGGTAGGAATATACATAGATATCATATATATTGCTAGATGTGGGAGTCGACAGCGTCCCTACACGGCGGCCATCTTACTGCAGACAGCTGACGTTCTGCTCTCTATGGCAGCAGATGGAAGGTGAGGTCATAACTCGATGAAAAATGAACGGATTTACAAACGGAATACTTTCTTACAAACCTTATTATGTGTAGACTTGAGATATTCTCACAGTTTATGAGTTTCTCGAGCATTATTGATATATTTCACAGACACGTCTCTGACGTTTATAACAAAGCAAACCGTTTGAAAATCGGTTAAAAATTGAGCAAGTTAGACGTATTTAACAGTTCATTGACACCAGTGTTATGAAAGGGGGCGGCTGTCTGAAGTAAGATGGCCGCCGGCGTAGGGACGTCAGGGTCCATTGACGGACAGCGTGGGTGAGATATCTAGTGATATCTATGGGAATATAGACACACCAGAGAAGACCAAAAGTAAATAGAGAGCTTTGCCTTTTGACTCAGCTTCCTCTTCATGACAGACCAGAGCAACGTCTTCATTAGTGGAGATGAAGTCCTGCTGTTGTGTTGTACAGCGCTTTGGGGAGTGTAGAACAAAGCGCTGATTAATTACAGGACATTTACCATTTTTACCATCCAAGATCTATGGGGCTTTGCTGCCTGGGACATCACCCCCAATATGTTACATTTATGTTTGTCCATTAGGAAATGCAACCCTTTACTCACTGAGAAACTGAAACATTTCAGCTACTGAATGTTATGTTTTTCTGTATATTTTATGATATTTTTGGTTATTAATTGACCTCACTGGTTTTTAAATGTCCTCTTCATGTCTTCTCATCCTTTTGCTACGTGGTTGCATTTGATAACAGTTCTGTTCCTGACTCACATATTTTAATCTTATCCCGGCTTTGCAAACAGTGTTTTACAAACACAATGTTTATATTCCTATTCTTAGTTATAATAGTGCTTTTTAAACTAAAACATCAAAATGTTTAATCAGATATCTTAAAGCCCCACAATGCACAAGTGTTCAAACAGGGTCACTTGCCCTTTAAAGGGTTATTAAATCATATGATGTTTGTATGTTTTTCTTGCTAAAAATTGGCAGATTTAGTTTCACAAAAGGTTTACTACCCTGCAAATTATTACTTTGTGTTCAATCTACTCTATTTCTTTCATTAAATCAGTAAATTTCCTTAACACTTACTTGTACTACTTTATTTTCACCTGGCTGTGCCTGTGAGAGCGTCTGAGGCTCTGTGGTTTCTCAGGCTGGTGGTGAATGAATCCATAGGCTCTCACTTTAGATTCTCACCCAGTAGAAGAGCTGCTGTCTCTACACCAGGCTTTATTTACATATTAAACACACCTGATTAGCTCGTGTCAGCTTCACTAGGCAAACCTAACATTTAAACTGGCTGCAACCTGAGACTTTTTAAAAACCACATGCTAATTGAACTGTGCTACCATCTTGTCCTGGTTCAAAAACACTGGTGTTCCACTCTGTTTGGTGGGTAGCTGACTCAGTGTGTAGCTACTACAACAAACTCACAAATTAATCTTCTACCATGTTTAAGAAACATTTCTTCTTTCACACTAAAAGGAAATATAGCATTTTCTATGCTAGCTGTTAGCTGCAAGGCTCAGCTGCTAGCTTGGGTCAAATGTGACTATATAAGCTGCATAAACTAAATAGTCTCATCGTAAAATGTGGAGGTTACTGTCCGCAGCTCATTTGTTACCGGGCTGTGAAAACGGCAGAATAAAAAATGTATTGATGTATTGATCGCACCTGAAAGATCCGGTCCAGACCGGTGCGTTCCTCCCAGTATGGAGCCCACAGCACTGTGATCACCTGCTGATGAGCTGCATAGTGAGCTGCCCTCCTCCCCACCTCCTGGGTACGACAGTTCATCATGATCCATACGGATCTCTATGGTTCGAACGCACGTGGTCCACGGATCCAGCAGCGCTCCACGGATCCGGCAGCGCTCCACGGATCCGGCAGCGCTCCACGGATCCGGCAGCTCTTCACGGATCCAGCAGCGCTCCACGGATCCGGCAGCGCTCCACGGATCCGGCAGCGCTCCACGGATCCGGCAGCGCTCCACGGATCCGGCAGCTCTTCACGGATCCGGCAGCGCTCCACGGATCCGGCAGCGCTCCACGGATCCGGCAGCGCTCCACGGATCCGGCAGCTCTCCACGGATCCGGCAGCGCTCCACGGATCCAGCAGCGCTCCACGGATCCAGCAGCGCTCCACACTGCTAAATCGTCCCGACATCCTACTTGTGCTCTCTGAATCTGCTGATTCCCCTCTGAGAAAGGTGTTGGTTCTGCTATCACCTATAGAGGTTCACTCTGTTGACTAGTCATTTGAGATGACCAGAACTAATGACATCATCTCTGATCCAGTCTCGTGCGGAGCAGCTGATGTTTATATGTTATAGTTTATTATACTTTATATAAAATATATAAATATATAAAATGTATAAATCAAAAAACCAAACGGGTTGGAAAGGGAGTCACTTTCTCCGCAAACTTTAGGATTTATAAAAAACCGTGACAGAGAAATGTGGTAACTGTGCTAACTTTGAACTTTGCATAAACACTTTTTAGAGACGGTAAAAATAAATTAAGAGAGGGTCAGACTGAATAAAAGCACATTCAGTCAATATAACGTGTTTTAATGAGTCGGGTCGAGGTGGGTTGTAAAGGTAGACGCAGTAACGCGGGGCGGTTTGGTGCAGGTCAGAAGTTTTCAAATGTGCAGGTCCTGCAGGTCGATACAAACCCTGACCCGCATACTGCACAGGAGTCTGTCCTCCATTACATTTGTTTTTATATTATTCTAAATATTATTTAAGATTTGGTTTGACATCTTGAGTGAAATGTTTATTTAATGAGCACTGAGCAGAAAAATGTTATTCTACTAAATAAATCAGAGCAAAGATATTTGTCTTTGTCTCTCAGCTGATCCGATCCGTTTGACATTTTGAAGGTTCTTACTGCACTGTGTTTTTATTTTTTAACATTGTTTTTTATACTTTTTATTTGTACTATTTTAGATGTTCTTACTTTTTAGTTGTTTTTTTATTTTAATTATTGTTAATTTTGTAAATATTTGTACTTTTTAACTTGTTTTTTAATCTTATTGAATTTACTTGAACTTTTGGTGTTTCCACTCTGTGAACAGCAGGGGGCAGCAGACTCATAGAACACGAAGGTGAAGTTCAGCCTCAGATAGAGCTGCTCTGAGGATGGAAACAAAAGGAGCTGCAGTCCATTTAGAAACAACAACGGTCTCACGAGGAACTGAATTAATTGATTAGATGAGTCATTATAAAGTCCTTCTGGGGAACTCCGGTATTGTTTGTATTGAGGGGGTAACTAGATGAAAGAGATGTGTATTAAATGATGATTAGAGCTAATCCAGACTGATGAAGGCTAAATCCCCCTGTTTGTGAGTAATTTACTCTCATAATTAAAAGGAAAACTAATTTAAAGACGGGGTGTCCAAACTTTTAAGTGAGTCAAAAACAATGATTTTTTTGTTGAAAATCTGTAACTTTTTATAGATCTGAGACATGAAATGGTCTCGTAGAGTTACCTAAATGAAAGAAAAGCATCAGATGAGATGGATTTTAAAAATGTGTTTTCCTCCATGATCAGTAGCAAACAGGACCTGGCTGTCTTCAGCTGGATTCAGTCTAGTTTAATGAATTGATCTGCATTAGCATCTTGTGGCTGGAAGAATTCTATCATCCTTGAAATGCAGTTGATGGCTGCATGAAGTCACTCTGAGGGCAGGAAGTGGAAACACCTGCTGTAAAACTTCAAACCTCCCATTGAAAAGTGGGAAGCAGAAGCTTCCCACTTTTGTGACTTAAGCTTTGAAGCTTTGTGACTTGGACTGGGCTAATTAAGAGACCAGTCCTAAGGGTTTAGGTCTGTTTATGTTAATAATGAATCTTCTTCATGCACCAGACTTAGTCATGGAGTTCCACAGGGTTCAGTGCTCGGTCCAATACACTTTATTTATAAATGCTCCTATTAGGTCACATTATTAGACACATAATCAAATTCCATTGTTATGCTGATGATACTCAGTTCTATTTAGTCATGAAGCCTGATGAATTCAACAAGTTAATCAGCTTAAATGCATGACTTAAAGACATGAAACCTGACTGAGGTTGTGGTTTTTGGACCTAATTTAATAGTATTTAATCTAATTTAAAACATGTTACTAGGACTGCTCTATTCCACCTGTGTAATATTGCTAGATTTAGAAAGTAACTCAAAGAGACACAGAGAAACTAGTCCATAACTTCCAGACTTGATTGCTGCAATTCTCTGTTTTCAGGATGTTCAAAACATTCTCTCCCAGAATGCTGCTGCCAGGACGCCCTGGGTGGGAATCCCAAAGTGTCTAGCCCAGGACACTTCGGGATTCCCAGAAGGACCTGAAGAGTGTTGCTGAAGGTTACCAGGAGCTCCCTCCTGGACCTGTTAGCTCTGTGACCTGAACTTGGATGGATGGAAACAAACAATTGTAAAATTGTTTCAGATATCACTTACGGTTGATCACACCAAATTTTTACGAAAATGAAGAACACGTGATGGAGAGGCAAGGAAGGCAGGAGAAGAGAGCATTGATCATGATATGATCTACTTGTGAACCATAACAAACCAAAGTTCTTTGCACGTTGATGGACAGAAGATGGCATGAAAATAAACACATTTCTGTCAGAACTCCTTGAAACTTGTCTTCTCCTCTGTTAAATTCATAAAGCACAATGTACGCAGGTGTATTCTTTCACAAAACAACTTCTCTCAAAGTTAAGGAAATGTCCGTGCTGAAGAAAATTAAGATTAAACACTTATTGATCAGGATTCTGTCACCCTGTGGGCTGGCTCACATTAGACCACAAAACCTTTGGAAAATAGTAAACCAACAGTCTGGAACAGATCCAGACAAGGGATCTCACTTCTTACCCTCCACCGTCGGTTCATGGACTCTCTGTCCCATCGTAGATCTGGTTACCATCTCTTCTGTCTCTCAGCCACGTAGCGTGTCCTTATATCCTCAAAGTTCTGACCCGACCCACTTACCTTAATCTTATCCTGAGCTGCTAACACAGAGTTTTAAAAAGATGATGTCTGTGGTGTCCAGTGCTGGTCCTGGAGGGCTGGTATCTAGCATGCTCGCTAAACAGAAAGTGCAGATTAAAGTGGTCCATCCTGGTTCTAGTCCACTGCTATTGGTGTACCCTTAGATTGAATTATTGGTGGGGATAATTCAGTGATTGCTGGGTATTGATGGAGACACATCACCATGCCAAATATACACCCATTTATTAGAATCAGGTGTGTTGAAGCAGGGAAACGCCTAAAACTGGGCTCACGGGGTGTTGGTGTTCACTACTTTAAATGACAAAGTCTTCATGTGTATACAATATGTAAATATAGGTAGATTTTACATTTACAATATGTAAATGAATATGAATTTGATCTAAATTTTTGTTTTGTTTTTCCCAAACTCAGCACGTTTTTCCTTTATGGAGTACTTTGTAATATTTAAAGCACCTGTAATAGTTTTAGGAGATAAGTATGACAGTAATTACTTTAGAGCCAAACAAAAAAGACCAACATGATGAAGTGAGACAGTTCAGTGCTTTAATGTTCTGAAGTACAAAGAGATAAATGCTGATTAGTGACATCTCTACGATAGCATCTAAAACATGCACAGACTGACACAGTTCTGCTGTCATCCACTCACATCCTAAACCCCTATTCACGTCGTTAGGCTGCATTTCTCTGCAGCCTGCAGGGAAATGAGGCATAAAACCGAGCTAATAATGAGTTTATACAGATCAGTCAGCTGGTAAACAAACAAATGCTAACAGCTACAGGATGGTTCTGGGTTAAAACGTGCAAGGAAGCAACAAGGACCAGAAAGCCATGAACCTCACATGATACGGTGGTCAAACAACAGCTGGAGGTACTTTAAGACCCACTACGGTCTGATTCATTAAAAGGCAAAGCATGAAGGACATTTTGGCACCTGGTGCAAACTCGGATAATTAAAGGTCAAGTTATTCATTAGATATTAGTTAAAGGGATCATTTGGATGTTTTGTAGAGGGCTTCTATGGAATGGTTTGTGGAATCTTAAAACTGATCTCTAAAATGTCTCAGTTTCAATGTTAATGCTAGTCCAGAGACCACTAGATCACCATTAGATTTGCAATTAATAGTTGAATAACTTTATGGATATTTGACAGGGTGACAGATCTTTAACCTATGGTAGTGGTTCCTTCCCAATACAGCAGGCACATGTGGTAAAGTTTGTGTGCTAGATCAAATATTGTTTCATTCTCTACCATTTAAAAATAAATGGGAAGAATCTGACCAAAGTAAATTTAAAGCTAAATTTAGAGATATACTCAGTCTCTGCTGTAACGTTGACAAGTC
>SSNR01000353.1:492283-549933 GCA_006937965.1 Callopanchax toddi
GAGCCGTGAGTCCTCAGTTAACGGCTGAGACGGCAGAGAAACACACGGAGCGTCCTGTACGACAGCGCCCCCTACTGGTACAGGTTTGGTCGATGCGCGTGCATGTTGAGAGAATGCAGACATTTGAATTTCATTGGCTGAAAATGTCGGCGGCAAGAAATAATGGAAAGGGGTCTCTAGGAGGAAGGAGGGTCTTCATCAGAATGACAGATGTTGTGGAACTCAACCCACAGATCATAGTTTAGACCTGAAATATCATTTAGAACATTTAGAAAACTTTGATACAGAGAAAAATAATCCAGAGAGCCGCTTTAATGGTTCTTGTCGAATGTTACACCTCTTTTTTGTTGTGCATTAAATAATTTTGCTTTAATATGCGATCTATCATTTACAATTCCAAAAGGTAGCAGCTGTAGCTAGCTGTAGCATTTTTGGCCAGAAATTCAAAATATTACTGCTGAGATAATTGTATGATATGAAAGTTAGCATTGACATTGGTCTTCCTCTGATTAGCTGTTTTGTTCATTGAAAACTAATCTTTATTTCTCCATATTGAGGTTATTTAGGCAGCTTTCTAAATTTAAGTTTAATTAAGATTGCAAATGATGGCTGGTAAGATCATTTTTGTTCTTCTGATAATTCTTTAAATTGGCTTGATACGTACACTGGTAGTGAAATGATACCATGTGTCTATTGTTGATTTGGTGGGCAGTATACCATTATTGAGATTAGCTCTACGATGTGTTTAAAGCCAGGGACCTGGACCACACAGTCTGACGCTGAGATGGGTTGATACCAAACACTGTATATACGGATGGATGAAGCATCCTCACCTACTTACATTGTATAAAATTGCAGCCATGATGTTTCATTTGCAGGCTGCCATGTTGTATTTTGTGAATCTTAGTTTCTGAGGCTGAACATCCTACTAAAAAGCAAACTAATTGTGTATTTATTCAATAATAGGACTATCCAAAACATCTCAAAATGTTCGGGAAGCCTTCAAAATTCAGTTTATTGGAAGTAAAAAAGTGTACGCTTTGTCAGGGGTTGGCAGTTGAATTGTGACAGAAAAACAAAAAACATTGAAACTTTGTGATTAAGTTGAAACAACAAGATTTGAAGGGGAGTGGTCCAACGTACAACTATGTGAACCTCTCACAAAAGTGTCATACATTAGATACTGGTCTGAAAACATGTTGGGGTCACAAAAACAGCAACCATACGAAGAGTTGATTTACCATTAGGATACTTTACTGTGTTCATTATGTCTTCTTTTTCAAAATTGTTTATACGTTCTTTTTTCAGACATGTATTTTTTTTTTTTTGTAAGGAAGCAGCAGCAGTCGAAACATGTCAAGGTAAAAACTTACAAAAAAAAATATACATGTCTGAAAAAAAGAACGTATAAACAACTACCATTAGGATGGTGGCGTATACCGTACCTTACTCTACCACACACCATAACGTACCATATTCATTCAATATCCCTAATATTAACTTCCTAGGGCCCAGCAATCACATACGTGATATGTAGACGTGGCTTCTTTACTATAATATTTTATTCTATTTATCTAATCAAACATGTGTTTTTGTTATTTAGGGAAACTTTCATACATTTTTTAAAATGACCAATTCTTTTTAGTCTATTTATTAACACGGGTTCTAATGTAAAATACAGCTAGATGCTGATGACTCTTTACTATACACACATACTAAAACAAAGAAAGCTGATCTGCAGTGCAATGGCTTCAACAATTGTGTCTAAAAGACATGTCATTCCCTCACCAGCCAGCAGGGGGACAACAAGGAAACAATTATATATAGGGATGCACTGATACCGATACCAATATTGGTATTGGGCTGATACCGATACAATACCATGTACTCATACTCGTTAAAGTTAACAGATACCAGTATCTGGCCGATATTGATACCATGTACTCGTACTTGTTAAAGTTAATCAAAAATATAAAAAAATAACCTGTCTTCCAATTCATTGCATTTTTTTCTGCAGTAGAAGTATCGGTATCAGTACTCGGAATCGGCAAGTACTCCGATACAAGTATTAGTATCATATTGGTTTGGAAAAAAGTGGTATTGGTGCATCCCTAATTATATATCTTGGTGTCATCTTTGATTCCAATTTCACATTTAAGGCACACAAAGAAAATCTCTAACATTTTTAAGTTTAACGTAGCAGACTTTCATCATATAAGAACCTTGGTAAAACCTTATAGTATGTATTCAATGATATTCTCATATACAGCATGTTGTTTTACAACCTGGTCACAAACTACTGCATGCCTTCAAAATTCATCAGATCTCTCTTCATAAAACACTCATAGGACAATATTTTAAACTTTCAAAGTCACAAAATTTAGATGGATGTTTGTCTCATTTTCAAAGTTTTAAACGGGCACTCTCCACCACCATTGAATGGTTTTTAAAAACCCATTAAACCAGTGGGTAAATACAAATACAAAGCATTGATTGTTTTCATGTCTTCAGATCTGACTACGTTCACACTGCAGGTCTTAATGCTCAAATCTGATTTTTTAATCAAATCCGATTTTTTTGTCTGGCTGTTCACACTACAACTGAAATGCGACAGCAAACAGTCTCCAGTGTGAACGAATCACGGCCCCAAAGCGGCCCGCATGCGCAGACGATGACAAGACGTCACACATAACGTGCTCTGTTTACGGAAGTAAAATGGCTTTGGACCTGAACATGGCCCAATTACGGTAAGATATCTTTAAGGCTGAAATACACCGGAGACATCAGCGCTGCGCCACGTCGCGCTCGCACCGTTATTTTGATTAAAAACCATTTTAGTCCGTCAGATCACTCATCACACGGGGACCGCCACAGCGCTTCCCAGAAACGCGAGTCCACGCCACGGCGCTAAGTTCACTTGAACAGAATTGTCACGTAATATATTACTAATCAAGTCCAAAACCTCACTTTCTGTCCACCGACTGCCTCCGTCTCCAGTATCAGCTCTACGTGTTGGAGCGTTTCCCTCCGCCGGCGCTGATTAGTGGTCTGTCTCCTGTCGGTCACGTACGAGGCGGATTCAATGCGACATGTCCGTTCAGACTGAAGTCGCTTTCAAAAACATCAGATACGTATCCGATTCAGTACCACATATGAAAGTGACCTGGGTCGGATTTGAAAAAATCGGATCTGTGCCGTTCAGACTGTCTTAAAAAAGTCAGATATGGGTCGCATGAGGGGAAAAAATCGGATTTGAAGCGCATTTGGCTGCAGTGTGAACGTAGGTGACACAATTCTTACTCATGTTTTTATTCAAACAGCAGAACAAACTGTCAAAGTGCAGCGTGGTCACGAACCAGTAGAGCAAACAGAAACTTGACACCAGGGATAAATACAGAATTGACTTGCCATTATCCCTTAGGGTCATAGCAATTCAAAGCATCAACTAACTAATTACAAATATTCTGTTTTTGTCAGATTTAGGAAAATGTCTCATTCAGAAACATAGAAGGGGCGGAGCTTAAACATATACTGGAACCAGCCACTAGGGGGCATGATTGTTTTATTTTGACTTTAACTTTAGGTTTTGTTTCTCTCTTGTTATAATAAATATCTATGGGTGGTTCTCTGGATGTTTTCTATCATGTCTAAGGAAAGAAAACTATCTTGTGATCTCTAAATACTCGTAGTGAGGTACGAAATGTTCGAAGGGCTACGACTGTTCCTGCTGTGTTGTTTCTAAGTGTTGTCCTTTATGGTAACACTCAGGTGTCGCTTTAATTTACCACCACCTTGAGTTATTAAGGACAAAAATGTCCACTTTCATTCCTGCATAGATCTGTTTCACTATAAACTACAAAATGTTAAATCTACTGAAAATAGTTCTTTTCTTAACTTATTTTTAATATAACATTTTTTGGGTGGTTGGGGGAATTTTCCCAAGTCACTCTAAATATAAATATAATGAAATACCTAAAATATGAACTTTGATGCATTATTAGTTTTGCATCATTTTAATGAAATTCTTGACATTTACAAGACTGACAACATTAGTTTTATGATAAAACTTTTGTTTTTGTTTTAAATAATATCAAATATTGAACTAAATTGTCATTTAAAAAAGGTAAAAATCCTGATAATTTATTATTTGATAGTTTTTATTTTTGGAAAGATTTAACTCCAGAAAGGTGAAAAAATGGACAACGGAACTATTTTATAGCAGTTTTTCTTAATTGACATTTTTATAACCCACGTTTGGACATTAAGTAATCAAACTGGTATTAAAAAGGTACAAATCCTTCAAATGACTGAGGATTAGTTGTTCTGAGCAGGACAGATCTCTGCAGACAAAAGAAGAAAACTTTTATAGAAGTGGATGTTTTTGTCCTTAATGACTAAAGACGGTGGTCATCTTTCTTCTGTGTTCTATTGATCTATTAAGAAAATTAACATTTGAATTTCAAAATGTACCACTTTTTGTTACAATAAATGGTTCCATCTGCACTAACAGTCAACATGATGGAGACAAACATTTATGCACATGGACTCAGATGTCCAGAGTGACGCCTGAGGGGTTAGAAAGTCTTGGCTTGATGTAATCATGTAGTGATATAAGACATGCATGTCCTATCAGCCTGCTGTTGTGTGTTAGAACCCTTAAACAGAACACCGTGTTCTGGAGACCAGACAGACACAGACGTTCTGAGGAACTCGATCCAATCGGAGGAGACGCTCCGAGGGCCGTCCCGTCTCGCACATCCGACCATGGGTAATCAATCATGACAGCTGCGTGTGCTCTCCCTGTGGGTTGCCGTGGTAACAGACAAGTGGGTCGATAACAGAATATTGAGTGGGTGTCTTTATTTTATCCCTCCCCTCACCTTCCCTCAGGAGGAATTTGTCTTGTGAGAAGTTATGAGGCGGAACTGAACCATCTGATCCATTTCCGCGTCCTTGTGAAAGTTTAGTTTGTTATTTTTTTAAAAAAGCGTAGAACAACTATCTAAGCCATGACTGCGATGATTGAGCTGAGGACTTGAAGGTCTACATGTTGGCATGTGGACGCGTCGTGTAAACATACATCAACCCCCGGTCCAAAGATGGAGTCACATGATACAAGTTGTTTCTGAAAAAAATCCTTCATTACTCTAGTCGTTTTTCTTTTGCGAATCCTTGAAAAAAAACGTTGATACCATCGCTGGCGGTGCTCATGCCCCTTCCTCCCTCGTTTACCTCCCCCACCGGCTCAGATCAGAGTCAGTAGTACTCTTCGTAGTTCTTGGGGTTCAGACAGTACAGGATTCCCCCTCCAAAGGAGAAGATGGTCCCTCCCCAGGCCAGGCCGTAGCCCCAGTTGAACTCGTGGTAGATCCTCAGGTTGATGCTCTCGATGAACTTGATGGGGTAGAGGACCAAGCAGC
Source organism: Callopanchax toddi (assembly GCA_006937965.1). Lineage (NCBI taxonomy): Eukaryota > Metazoa > Chordata > Actinopteri > Cyprinodontiformes > Nothobranchiidae > Callopanchax > Callopanchax toddi. Next base: position 497,704 of record SSNR01000353.1, read on the forward strand.
AGGCCTGGAGGACAACTGGAGGAGAAGGACAAGGACACCACATGGGACAGGTTCTATAAAACAACAACTTCAAGTTCTGATCTCCTGAAGTGAGCTCCCACTCTAACATCAAGAGTTTATAGTTTACAGTGCAGTAGGCTTGGGCGGCACTACGGGAATACCGTACACACTCGGTACTGGAAAATAGCAACGGTATCCGTTTCATTACCGTCATTAAAAAAAATGCACGGTCAGCACACGACTGCTGGTGAGCCGACGGAAACTTTGTGCCGGTCTGGGGCGCTCGAGTCTCGTTTTAATCAGCACTTCCTTGTTGCTGCGTGAGCTCGTCGATGTGTTCGTGTGCACTTAGGGCTTCAGTCAACAGTGGGATTTTCCCGTATTTTGGCAAGGCAAAAAATAATGGCTACTTCCGGTTGTTCCATTTAGAGTACACGGATTCCCCCCCCTTCTCTGGTTTACTCACAGCATTCCCTTGTTGCGGTGTGAGCTCGTAAGTGAGCTTACGGCGCTTCAATCAACAGCGGTATCCATCTGAACCGAACATCAGCTGTACGTGCTCATGGTGGGAGACATGATGGAAAACGCCCGAGCCAAATTAAGGTCCCGTCCAACCCTGGTCACGGTAATACCGTATACCCCGGGAAAATGTGGAGGAAGTTTGACGGTATCAAAATTTGGCAACCGCCCAAGTCTACAGTGCAGACAGTTGAAATATGAACAGAACTAGGAACATTTTGTCTGGAGTAGATATAGACAGCTAGATTTGTTGATCGTTTTCTCTGCAACAAACCTTAGAATTCAGAGAAAGAACTCAGAAACGTAGGGATGTTCAGGTTTAACATTTTAGTATTTAGACATGTTTTAGAGGGATATTTGGGTTTAAATAAATCAATATCACGGTATATTAACGAGTTTACCTTGATAACAATGAATGGATGATAATTATCTGTAAGCGCAAAAACAAAAGTTGTCCACTGGATGGGGCTGGAGCAGCATAATTGCTCCACAGCCAGTAATCTAGATAGTAGAGGTGGGAACTGAGAACAACAGACCAGTTCAATCAGAATTGTACACCTCCAACTTTATCAACTCTTCTCGTTTCTGGTTTTCCTGAAATTTTGTGTCGCGTATGGAACCGGCTTTGGGTCAGCCCCAGAACCCCTGCAGCTTCTTCACAAACAAGATAACTCAAACGAATGCCGGATCCGTAACTCGGCTTTTTTAGAAAATTGCGCTCCGGCTTTTCAGGATCTGGTTCCGTCTGGACCACACGGAGCTGCACCTCGTCACGCCCCCTCCCCAGCTCACGCCGTTACTCTGACCAGAGCGGATTGTCCGACAGAAACCGATGCATTACCCTGTCGGACCAGTAAGAGTACTCACATATTTTCATTTTTTTAAATACCAGACATACCGTTATGGGCAAAATTGCATCTGTAGGAGTTATAAAATTCGGTAACGGTAAATTTTCGGTTTACCGCCCAGCCCTATTTGGGTCCTTTGGGAGCTCTTTCTACAGCAAAGACCACTGGTGACATCAGTCAAAGTAGGTGGAGTCTCCTTTAGATCACAGGACATGAACTGTGGAACGTGGACCAATCCAAACCAGGTTCTTCAACCACAGGAACCCACTTCAGAAGATCTGTTTTTATTCATTTAAACATCAGAATCTTTAGTTACTGTGACCAGTGGATCAAAGTTTAATGCTAGTTTAACGTTCAGTGTGAGAGCGTGTTCCATCCTGATAGGGCCGTGCTTTCTGTTCCACTTTCTGTAATGTTAGATTAAAACACTCCCCAATCAGTCACAGTTTGCTGCATTTCAGGATTTGCTTGATTGCCTCCCAGCATCTCAAAGTGTAAAATACTTTGATGAGTTCCTCTCAGACACAGAAACACATTATTTCTAATGACTCCTGCAGGGACACTTTGTTTGCTGTTGGATCAGGAGAAGCCTCTGTCTCTCAGTCAGGGTGCACGCTCACAGAGCTTCATGCAGACTTCTCTTGTTCAGTCTTACAGTAGCATGCTGTGGCGTGTGTCTCTGGCTTTTCTCATGCCTGCAGTGTGTGTGTGATGTGACTTTTGTCAGGTGATGTAGACAGAATAGGTACAAACTGTAACCAGTTCCTAACAAAGAGGTTTTGATGAACTGATGAAGAAAACCCCGCCCCTGTTTGAAGCTCTACAGCCGTCAGTAGGAACATGAACATACAGGAACTGGTAGTGTCAGTAGTTAACCCTCCTACTGACCTGCTGCAGTTTGTTATGTTTATATTAAATCATATATTCTGCCCTAAAGTGATTTGTTGTCTGTTGACATATTCCTCATAATAACCAGTCCAGTCGTTATCCTGCTCCGGCAGTACTCCTTTAGCTTTAGCTTAGCATAAAACAATGTAGAATGGTAACAACTAGCATTGTGGGGCCGCTGCGTCATGTCCTTGTGCCATTCAGCGGAGGCTTACAGCAGTTCTTTGTCATAAAGTAGTCCCTATCTAAAATAGTACCTGTAATTCCTTCGTGTTACTTTTTATTTTCACTTACAGTCGATGTGTTTATTGAGTTCAGTAGGCAGAATTAGTATCACTACTGAGTGAGGTTAAGGACTTTTTTCTTACCATGCTAGTTGTTACATCACCATGCTAGTTAAAGCAGCATTAACACTTTAACTTAGAGCATTAAAATTGATCTCAATGATTATTTAGTTAGAAACTCCACCAGTTTCATATTTGACAGCACTCTACACCCCTCTACTGGCCAGACACCGCACTAAACAGTTTTGGCGAATGGGTCGTGTAACCAAGCTAGAAAAATGTAACTAAGCTAGAAATAAATGATTAAATATTAATAAAACTGATAAAACCAGCTAGAAATAAAGAATCCCACCTTAATAAAGTAAAGACTTGAAAAGAAAAATAACATAATAACAGGAAAGAAAGAGAAAACTGATTAGTTTAGGAGTTTCTGCTGAAACATAGATTCACTACATTTCCCATAATTCATCAGGAGAAATTGACCAATCACAGAGACTTCCCATGATTCCTTAGGAGAAATCCGACCAATCACGGAGTTCTAACAACCCCATGTGATTGGAACCACGTCACTCCAGCCATTTTGTTATCTGAGAGAAACGAGGCGAACGCCTGATTCCAGCGTCGTCATGAAACTTTACAATCTTTAACCATCTGCTGGGTAAGACGCTGAAATATCTAACCTTAGCAACATTAAATGATTGTTTAAAGTGTCTGACGGTGGTCATGTCATCATGTTTGTGCTTTTGTAGAGTCTGTATTGACGCGCGACGAGACTTGTGGTTATATGAGAGAAACCAAACAAATGTTTCAACAGTGAGAAAGCTCAGTAAACTTAGTCTCCACGTTGGAAACAACTGTCGAGTCTCTAAAGAGCTGAATACTTGAAAGTTAAAGCTTAGTAGAGCTGAACTAGGGAGAAGTTATTATCAACACAGCTGCCATTACCCTGAAATGGTGCTAATGTTGCTAATTTGAAGTTAGCTATCCTATTATCTTGAATGTTGCTGTTTTTTGTAACATTTTGTGTTTCCTTTGTGATGTTGTTTGCACAAACTGTGAGAAACAGATGAAGTAGTGTTTTGTGTGCATTGTTTAAGTGATGTGAAGTCCATTTTTAGTGCTCTTTTGCTCTGTAACCAGTGCAGACAGGAGATGATAGCACATTAATGCTCAATAACTTTATATTACTATGTATTCTGCTTAATGTTATTGTATAAAATGTCATGAATGTTAAATGTTGTTGTGATAAGTCACTATTGAATTTATTAGTGATAAGTTGAAGTGCCTTGTTACTCAGATGCACTGGAACAGCTGTTTAAGATTGCATTTATAGTTTCATACTATAAATAGAGAATATATATTTGTTGTACAACTAAATGAAACTTGAATAGAATAATATGGTTTGAACCAGATCATATGAAAGTGAATATTTGAACCAGTTGATATGAAGATGAGTATGATGTTGATTGGTGATGATGTGAAACTATACGATTGTACTGAATGTTGATTTTTCTGACCGGTCGTTAGGTCAGGTTTTCATTTCCAGGATCCAGAACTGAGCGTCGACAGACTGAGAGACGGAGTCGTTCCAGTTGGATTCCATCAAAGGATCACCCCGAACCTTTGGGAGAGATTCCTAGCCCGAGCTAGGTGGTGAGACCTGAATGGAAGTGGTAGGAAAAGAGCTCTGATACATTAAGTTCACTCAAACCCAGAGTGAATTAAAGGGCCCCAACGATAAAGAACACTGATTTATTTCTTTTTCTTAACTTTTGGGTTATTTTATTTTTGGATTGCCGGCTTATTTGATTGTTTATTGTTTTCTTGTTGTTCTGACTGTTTATTATTGTTGTTATTAATTACCGTAATAATAAGACAAAAACTTCAACATTGTTGTCTTATTGATGTCCAACCCTCGCTCTCCTGCCGAGACTAGAGTTATTCTGATTTCTGGTCCAGATTTAAGCACATTCTTCGGAACTATCCAGACTACCGACTGCCTGTCGCTCACTCATTATGTAATAATGAGTTAAGGGTTACAGTCGCCTTTAGGATGATGTCACTACCTGCTTTACGACCATAGTATAGAAACTGGGAGGAGTGATGTTTCAGCAAGGGTTTCACGGTTTAACCAGTCTGATTATTAACCACGTGGTGAAATATTGTAGAAAATAATGTCCTGAAAGCCTTCCTCAACACCACCTCACAGGTAAGTAAATAAATCCACCGGAACCGGTGCACGACTCACACGAAAACATCTCCGACAGGAGTAGACCTCCATGAAGTAGTCCGCTCGGATTTGTGTCGATTAATTATTTAGACGTACTGAGTGAAGGCCCAATCATTCTCCATGAGAATCAAGAACTTTGTTCTCATTGAGGGGTCTGCGCAGCCGAGACGGTTTGCGCCTGCCCACCGAGGCTAAGATCCGGTTGTGGTCCGGGTCCTCAGGGAGGTTTTGCCCCAGCTGACCGAGACTCGCACGGCTCGGATTGTTTGAATCTGCACACACACCTGAAAACGAACACCTGACCTGGCAGCTGAGTTCTAGTGGAGAATAGATTGACATTTACGCTGGGGGGGGGGCAGAGAGAGAGAGAGAGAGAGAGAGACTGTTTCTGAACAAAAAATTAATTATATATTCAAAAAAATGGGAAAACCCCCCAACTTGTCTGAGGAGATAATTAGCTAAAAAGCAGCAGAGCGGTGTGAGATGATTTACGGTGTGATGCCCAGTAGGGGGCGTCACGCTGGAAAACTGCTCAATGCTGCTTTAAAGCTTTTAAAATATTATTCAATGGAATGTAGTCACACTAACTTAAAATGTCTGAATTTTCCCTCCACATTTTAAACTATCGCTTTCCACTCAATCCCCATCAGAACGTTGTGTCTTCTTTCATTCGCTGTCTCTTGCTGCTAGAGGACTCGTGGTTTTCTCTCTAATCCTCCAGAATGCAGACAGCACACCACCAGGACCACACCATCTAGTTCCACTGGATCAAAGATCATTATTTTATAATTCAAACTGAAAAGTCTTTAAAATGTTTCACATCCCCTACATGACCCACTGTAGACGTATCCATCTGCCATATGCAGACTTTTAGTTCCTGCACAGAAACAAAGTTTGTCTGAGAATCAGATTCTGTGTGTGGTTACCATGGTGACCCTAAAGAACCACTGGTGGTTACCATGGTGACCTTAAAGCCCCCTAGGAGGAGTATTTTTCTCTGTATCAAAGTTTTCTAAATGTTTTAAATTTCAGGTCTAAACTATGATCTATGGAGTTCCACAACATCTGTCATTCTGATGAAGACCCTCCTTCCTCCTAGAGACCCCTTTGCATTATTTCTGGCCGCCGACATTTTTTAGCCAATAAAATTCAAATTTTTGCATTCTCTCAACATGCACGCGCTTTAAGCAAATCTGTAGCAGTAGAGGGCGCTCTCGTACAGGACGCTCCGTATCTCTGTAGTCTCAGCCGTATGGAGGAGACAGTCAAGAGCTCATTTCTACTAAACAATCCTCCATTCCCAGATGCTGAGAGATTTATTTTTATTTTAAAACATTTCTCCTAACAGAATGGCAAGGACCTGTTCCCAGTGAGGGTTGGACTCCGCCAGGGCTGCCCTTTGTCACCGGTCCTGTTCATAACCTTTATGGACAGGATTTCTAGGCGCAGCCGTGGTGTGGAGGGTGTTGAGTTTGGTGACAGGAGAATCGCGTCTCTGCTTTTTGCAGATGATGTGGTCCTCCTAGCTTCATCGAGCTCTCAAGGCTCTCGATTTACCGGTCGGTCTACGTCCCAATACTCACCTATGGTCATGAGCTTTGGGTAATGACCGAAAGAACGAGATCGCGGATACAAGCGGCTGAAATGAGTTTCCTCCGCAGGGTGGCCGGGCTCAGCCTTAGGGATGGGGGAGGAGCTCGGACAACTGGGAGAGACTCGGAGTAGAGTCGCTGCTCCTCCATATCGAAAGGAGCTAGTTGAGGTGGTTCGGGCATCTGGTAAGCATGCCTCCTGGACGCCTCCCTCGGGAGGTGTTCTGGGCATGTCCTGCCGGCAGGAGGCCCCCAGGTCGACCCAGGACAAGCTGGAGGAAATACATCTTCAGTTTGGCCTGGGAACGCCTGGGCGTCCCAGCTGAGGAGCTGGTGGACTTGGCCGGGGAGAAGGTGGCCTGGGCTGCCCGACTTGGAATGCTGCCCCTGCGACCCGGACCCGGATAAGTGGAAGAAGGCGAGGCGAGGCGAGAATGGCAAGGCTTGCCAAGGATACAAGTTTATTTTGGTGGAGGACTCATTCTGGACCGAGCGTTTTCTTATTTCCGGTTCCTGTGGCTTCAGAACATCAGCTGCCGTTCTAAAGCCACGAATCAAACACAGCAGGGACAGAGAGGGCAGCCTCTTACTTTGTGAGAATATGATTTGTGAACTGAGTGATTAAACCCTACAATGTAATCGTAGTTTTTGAGCAGGAGTTTCAGTTTATGTCCAGCTTACAGACCAAAGTAATGCGCTGAGCGTTGGGAGGAGGAGCCGTTGGGACGTTGGATTCAAAAACTGCTCTCTTGCTGAAATATTTCACAATGCGGCTTTAATAAGAAACTGCTATTTACACTGAGACCTCTTTAACAGGTTAAACTTCTGTTTCTACATAATAATAGACTTTTTATCAAAGCGTAGATCTTTAAACAGAAAGTCTCAGATTACTGAACCCAAATGCAAAGTGACAAAACTGAGGAGGCAAAGGTAAAAACTCAAAAAGGGATTTATTTACAAAAAGGGATCCAAAAATACAAACTGAGGGACTGAGGTAAGGTAGACTAAACTGGAAACTAAACTGGGAGGACTAAAGAACTCTAACTAGACTGAGGAGCAAACAAAGGAGACGAACCTTTTCTGTGAAGCACTTTGTTAGTGTGTTATTGAACTGGTAGCTGTAAACCAGGACTAAGCATGGTGTTAGCTGCATCACCAGCTGATTTCTTTACATTAAATTAAAGCTGAAGCTCAGCCCAGCCTCCTGGAGCAGGTGGACATTATGAATTACCTCAGTGGTTTAACCGGGTTAAGAACGAGCCACATCTGTAACACCAGCCCGACGTGCATTAGTGGCATTAATGGAGCTCTGCAGCCGTCTGCTCAGCGTCAGCAGTTTGAGTGTGTTGGCTCACCGGGGCTGCTGTTCACAGCAGATACAGGATCAGGCGCATGGCTCTAGGCTGGCTGTCAGGAGCAATTGTTGCAGCGCCTCATCAAAGTCTGCTCTGCACTAAAACTCAAGTCTGTAAGGAGGAAAACTCTACACGACAAGAAGCAGAACAATACGTGCTGCTTTGAACCCCGTTCATATATAATGTGTAACGAAGGGTCTTATAATCATTATAGTTTAAACCCCTGTATTAGAAGCTAATAATATTATAAACATCATGTGTTAATGGATGCCAGGCTCTGCAAGATAAATCAAACTAATAGATATTATTAATAAAGTCACCTTGACCTTGAGATTTAATCAATTTAGTTTAATGACATCTGGGCAAAAACAATGTGAGAACATGAACTTCATGTTTTCCATGTGGAATGTCAGCAATGTGAACTTTACAGGAGAAAAACATAAATCATGTTTACGAATCTAAAAACATGTTAAATCAAGACGTAAAATATGAATTTCTCCTGTGAATTTACAACACTCTGAACATGTTCCTGTGATCCCATGTGGTCACATGTTTTTTCACATTTGTTTGTTTCCATGAATGAAACTGAATCTTTCCAAAAAATGAATAAAAAAGTAGATAATTGAAAGTCGGATGCTAAAAGTGATGGTTCAGATGTTCCTAGAAAACTGATTGCTCTTTAAACATTCCCAGTTTAGAGGAACATGTGTTTTTGATTGGACAGAGAAGCTAACAGCTAATCACAGAAGAGCTACTTACAAAGTCAATTTTTACCATCTCATCTGATAGTGGTTCATGCTAGTGCCTTAACCCATCATTAAACTAGCCCTAGCTTCTCACTACATGGTTATTTTTAAGGAAGAGATTTTGACTAGTGCTAAGGTCTAGCTATGTGCTAGCTAGCTCTGTAGCTAATTTCTGAAGTAAAGAACAGAACTCTATGAAATAAACTTTGAGCCTGACTGACATTAAACTGTGTTGACTTTTGACATGACTAGCTTGTTAGTGCTGTGATAAGGAGGAAGGGCAGTGAAGGTTGAAGTTCAACCGCACTCGCTACACTTTCCCTCTGATAACTTGTCTTACAGGTGACTTTGGATGCCAGGATGATTCAACAGTCCTCCTGTAGGGTAGAAATAAGAGCGCCTCACTGAGCTCTTCTGTGGTAAAACTCTCTGTTTCATGGAACTGATTCTAGGATTCAAACTTTTTGGACTTTAGTAGTAGTAGTAATAATAGTAGTAGTAGTATTTATTTTATTCAGTCATGAAAGTTATTTGTGTAGACAGAGGCATCCTGCATACATATATTCATACACATACATATACAACTTTACCTACACAAACATACGTATCCGTCTACATATGTAGGCTACTTACACATACATACGCATGAACACTTGCACATACCATGACTGAACAGGACTTGCAAATCAAACACTATATCCCCTCAATGTAATGATACATTAATGATAAACATAAATCACACTAGTACCTTTCAAATATGTTTTACTGACAAGTATTTTGAAAACTAGCCTCATTCCAACATTTTACTCCCATAACAGAAATACATCTCCTTTAATACCTTTTTTAGCTTTATGAACCATAAACTTAGACACCTCTCAGATCATAATTACTCTCCCACATTAAGAAAAACTTTTGTACATTGTCAGGAGGTGACATGAATTGCATAGTTTTATATTAATATAGATCCTCTAATTTCATAACCTGTGAATTTAAAAACAATGGATCAGTATGAGCGTAGTAAGTACTCTTATTTTTAGCTTTTGTAGGTTTGTTTTGACGGTTGAGCACCACATTTCTATATAGTGTGACATGTGAGGTTGAATTAATGAGCAATAAATTAAACGTAAAGTCTTTGAGTGATGTTTGACTCTCTGATTCACATTCTCTGTGTGCTAAATGTCAAGTTTAGGGCAAAATAAAGGTCTATGAAATAGTGTTGGATTAAATTTGTAAGGCTATTCTGAGATTTTTTTGCAAATCCCCTATAGGCTTTGGGCGGTATCCAAATTTTAATACCGTCAAACTTCCTCCACATTTTCCCGGGGTATACGGTATTACCGTGACCAGGGTTGGACTGGGACCTTAATTCAACCTGGGCGTTTTCTGTCATGGCTCCCACCATGAGTACTAACAGCTGATATTTGGTTCGGACGACTACCGCTGTTGACTGAAGCGCTGTAAGAGCGTGAGAAGAGACCCATGGCTATACGAGCTCGCGCAGCAACAAGGAAACGCTGAGTACTGTAAGACCGCCCAAGCCTACTTTGATCATGCTATAATTCACCGTTAGCTTGTCAGTTAAAGCGGCACTCCGGAGGATTTCATCAAGAGAGCAGTTTTTGAATCTAGCGTCCAAAGGCTCCTCCTCAAAACATCTCGACACGCGCGTCCGGTCGCGTGTGCGCGCGTGCACGCGGCGCATATACGTTGCGGGCATAAATTGTACAGCTCAGTGTGTGGGGTTTAATCACTCACAGTTCACAATCTTATTCCAACACTACGAGGGTCTGATGAGCCCTCTCTGTCCCTGCTGCTTCTGATATTAGCTCTGTTAGCAGAGAGCTGCTGCTGGACTCTGAAGCTGAACTTGACTCGGCCCTGGATGAACTTTCTGACCAAAATAAACGCGTAACCCTGTCAAGCCTTGTCATTCTGTGAGGTGAAAGGTTTAAAAATAAAAATAAATCCGTCTTTAGCTGGAGAATGGGTAGGTTTTTAGTAGAAATGAGCCGTGAGTCCTCAGTGAACGGCTGAGACGGCAGAGAAACACACGGAGCGTCCTGTACGACAGCGCCCCCTACTGGTACAGGTTTGGTCGATGCGCGTGCATGTTGAGAGAATGCAGACATTTGAATTTCATTGGCTGAAAAATGTCGGCGGCAAGAAATAATGGAAAGGGGTCTCTAGGAGGAAGGAGGGTCTTCATCAGAATGACAGATGTTGTGGAACTCAACCCATAGATCATAGTTTAGACCTGAAATATCATTTAGAACATTTAGAAAACTTTGAGACAGAGGAAAATCCTCCAGAGAGCCGCTTTAAGTCACAACCAGTTTCTCCAGACTGAGGTCATCTAAAGAGCTATCTACAACAGATATGATGTAAATACTTTAAAACCTTTTTTAGGAACTCATTTCAAAACATATGAACTGTCTTTAATTTTTAATTTCAAACCTGCATTATTACTGGAGTCAGACTTAAAACCCCTTTCATGACAACTTTTGCCAGACATTACCTTAGGATACAGGCTGTGAGAAAGTATTTGGCCCTTTACATATTTCTTGTGTTTTTGCTTACTTGACAGTCTTCAATGTTTCAACTCAGCAAACAAATTCAATACAAAATGCAGTTTTCAAATGTAATTGATTAAAAGATAAAAGTTGTTCAAATCAACCTGGTCCACATTATTTATAAACCTGAGCTCAGCTTCGCTAACTGGTACCGGACCTGTAGGATTAATAAACCACTTCTATAGAACCTGTCTGACAACAGGAAGGAGGCTAAAAGATCTCAAAAACCAAGACAGCATGCCCTGTTCTAAAGAACCCAGAACATCATCTAAAGCTCTGCAGGCCTCATTAGGTTAAAATTAAGGTCAGAGGTCATGATTCAACACTAAGAAAGAGACAAAAATGTCCTCCATGAGAGAGTTCCAGGTCTAAAACTTCTCCTGACCAAAGACCCGTCTCACCTTAGCTAAAAACATCACTGTGCTCCCAAAGACTTCTGGGACAATATTCCAGCTGGTGACTGCTGGGCGGATTATTTTCTGGGAGGTGAGCATCCTGTTCTATCTGGAGTAAAAGTAAGTCGAGGGTGAAAAGAAGTGTCACAGGTTGTGGTTGGTTTGGATAGTTTCTTTCCCTAAACAATGAAATCTTCATTTGAAAACTGCATTTGATATTTTCTCAGATTTTCTTTGTTCTAAAATTGTTGGCAGAGCAGAATAAATAAAAAGAAGAAAAGAAAGCTTCATTAGAAGTTAGTATTTCTGCTCTGCATGCACAATAACAACCCCATGAGCACTGGACGGCTCTAGAAACACACCCAACCCTTTGTAAAGGCGTTAAAGTGGCTCTGTGATCAATGGATGTTTCTGTTTGGTCATCAGTTCACTACTGTAGCTTCTACTATTGCTCCTCATTACGGCTAAAAAGCTCTGATTAATGTATTGTTTTCAGTGAACTCGACTAAAAGTGGTGCTACAGCCTCTAGTCCTCCTGTTCCTGACGCTGCACTAAGGCCACCTGGACCTGATGTATGTATACACACTGTTAGGCTTTATTTAAAGCACACATAGGAGGGTTGACAGTACATTCAGGGATCATCTTGTCACAGTGACACCCAGTGATGGATACCTCCTTCTGAACTAGGATCTCTACTGATACAGGTCTGATAGGATGGTCAGGTTATTTATGGTTTACTTCCTTAAACCTTTCAGCCAACGCCCCTAAAGGGCGCCGCAGACATCGGTCTAGTTCCTGTACCAGTTATTAGTCTGCTCCGTCCTTCTGCACAAGCTGCAGTTTAAAAACGGGAAGAATCAGCATCTGCTTCGGTCATGAATGAGCTGAGTTCTAAAAGTTTTCAGAGGCTGAAGGTGTCTAAAGCGTGGGAGTACTCCAGGCTGACTGACAATACAACGGTGGTTAGTAGATGTCTCTGGTTTATCACAGCACCAGGACATCAGATAAGGAGGTATACCAGAGGTGATGATGAGCCACCATTAAACACAAAGCTGTTATTTAAAACCATTAAACACAAACAGCTGTCTGTCTGCTACGTTTACCTGTGTATGAATGTCTGGTAACTTTTACATTAGGCGCCATGTTGGATTGATTCATGTTGTCAAACCAAGTAACAGATACAGTAAGCTAAACTTATTGTATCCAGCTTAGCTTCAAGTTCACTTCAAGGACATTTATTAGGGAACAGACATTACGTTGCACAGAAGCTAATAGTCTGGCTACATGTAGCGGTTAGCTAACAGACACATCTGTGTGTTGAGGTGAATCCCAGGTCCGGTCCCAATACTCGCACTTCCACCCTCGCGCCCCGCGGAGGTGCTCAAGTGCTTAGGGTGTCCCGATTCTCTTGGCTGGAGACACCAAACCTTGTCCCCGCACTCGGTACACCTTTAGCCAAAGTCCGCATCGGTGCGGACTTTGGCGAAGTGTATTACCCATAAATCCAAGTGCACTTCATAGAGGACCGTAGGGTGGAAAGGGTGTAGCTTATTCCCAGTCCATCCTCCTAAACCTCCTATATATTAGTGGTTTAGAATAAGCAGTCCCTCCAGGAACTTACGATGTTGTGATCGCAACTTTTAATGCAGATTCAAGCATCAGCCGCAAATTTTTCGTGGCCTTGCAATTTTTACAAATCACGACAACTCTTCCACAAATCTGACTAATCACTTTAGCAATTGCTGTATTTTGCCTTCTTCTCTGACCAATCACTGCAATTCGGATACATTTTGACCAAACCCCGTAGCCTCGAGGTTTGTTTCCTTCCAGTCTACAGGCAGTTTTCATCAGATATTATGGCTAAATTATAAGCCTCACCTTCCTCTGCTTATCCGGGTCCGGGTCGCAGGGCAGCATCCCAAGTAGGGCATTCCAGGCCATCCTCTCCCCGGCCAAGTCCACCAGCTCCTCAGCTGGGACGCCCAGAAGTTCCCTGGTCAACCTGAAGATGTATTTCCTCCAGCTTGTCCTGGGTCGACCTGGGGGCCTCCTGCCAGCAGGACATGCCCAAAACACCTCCCGAGGGAGGCATCCAGGAGGCATCCTGACCAGATGCCCGAACCACCTCAACTGGCTCCTTTTAAGGTGAGTTTTGTGTTTGTATTTGGACAATGTAAGAACGTATATTAAAAAAGTCAGAGAGATGAACTTATCTGTGTCCTAAACTGTGTGCTGAGTCAGCGGTTTTGTTAGATAAATGAATAGGACCATCAGCGTTAACTAACGTGAACTCCTTTGAACGTTGCTATTTTTTTTACACACAATGAACCACATGACGTTAGCATCCAGTGTGCACGAGGAACCGCTTCTCTTTTCTAAACTTTCTGCTGAACCAGTGAACCTTTGAGGTGAAAGTGAGCAACTTTGACTGCAACTTTTTGAAAAATGTGCCGTGAAATCAGTCATTTTCGGCCACAACAATCACAAAAAACCTAATGGACTGAATAAGTAAAGGTTTGGTGGCCAGAAAGACACCCAGTGAGTGTTGGACGGGTAGCCATGATGTTACCTGGGTTTAAAGATTCACTTCTTAGTGACCATGTCTCTCTCTAGATGGTCTGTCCACACGTGCCTTATCACGTGCCTTTTCACGTGCCTTTTCGCGTGCCTTATCACGTGCCTTATCACGTGCCTTATCACGTGCCTTATCACGTGCCTTATCGCGTGCCTTATCGCGTGCCTTATCACGTGCCTTTTCACGTGCCTTATCACGTGCCTTATCACGTGCCTTTTCACGTGCCTTTTCACGTGCCTTATCACGTGCCTTATCACGTGCCTTATCACGTGCCTTATCACGTGCCTTATCACGTGCCTTATCACGTGCCTTATCACGTGCCTTATCACGTGCCTTATCACATGCCTTTTCACGTGCCTTATCACGTGCCTTATCACGTGCCTTATCACATGCCTTTTCACGTGCCTTATCACGTGCCTTATCGCGTGCCTTATCGCGTGCCTTATCACGTGCCTTTTCTGAGAATAACAAAATGCCGTTACTGATCATCGCTGGTGTTTAGGGTTTAGTTGTCTCTGTAACCATTTCCAGTGGATGATGATGCTCTCCAGTGAAAATCTGATTCTCAGCTTCCTCCGAGCCTCAAAGTGCCTCTTCCTTCAGACGGAAGGCCTCTTCAGACTGACCTCAGCTCACATTAGATAGTTTAACAATCCTGAATCAATTCTGCTACTATGGCAACACGCTTTGTTCCCAAACTGGATCAAATGAAGTGCATTGAGTTGCCACAGGTCTGATGTGATGCTTTTGTTTAGCCATGGCAGTTGAGGGCTTGTTATTTCAGGACCTCCTGCTGTGCCGAGGCTATTGGACACATTTCATAAAATCTAAGTGAAATGATTAAAAATGATCGGTATTATATAAATCTATACTGAAGTATCCCCATTTAACCAAGTGAAAATTCAACATACATCCATTTCTATAAAGCCTGATAATAATTTGGGACTTACTTCTGACATTTTGCAAGTTCGTTTTGATATTTAAAGAGTAGAATGACAGAACAAAGACAAAAGGGCAAAAGAAATGGTAAAGCTTCTGCTATTAACGTCACTATGGAAACAACCAGTAGTTCATTAAGGTCACTATGGTAACCACCAGTGTCTACCTCTCTTCATGGCAGTCTTATTCAACTAATCAGACAGAAACAAAGGGTAAAAGATACCTTAAACAAACAGTCACTGTGCAAGAACTAAAGGTCATATTGAAATAAATCTTAAACCGTAAGTAGGGTAAAGGTCTCGTCATCACACAAGTACATGTTGGGTTGTCTACAGTGTCCTATCTAGGAGATATGACTTGTTAAATAGACCCGTCACGTCCAGTTTTGAACAGTGGCGTCTCGTCATTCAGGGCCGGTAGGTCCCGGCCCCACCAGCCACCAGATGGCGCTGTGTGGATCAGTGGGAAAGAATAGTTTGTTTTTAGACTAATACTGCATAAAAACTCATTCTGTTACTAAGATATTCTGTCATAAATATCTGTGTAATCATATCTAAGTCTTTGCTTTGATACTGACAAGCTAAGGAGGTTAAATCCTCTTGAAATCCTGGCGACGGGCCAGCCCCTCACAGCCTGTCTAAAAGACGAGCATCTGAAAATCACTGGGCGCATGCGCAACACGCTCTCAATAGAGACTCACGGGGCCCAGAGCTCCGTGCCCCAAATGCAGACCATCCAATTAAAACACTGGAATATCACACGTGACCAGGGGCGGCTCATTAATATGGGCGATTGGGCGACGCACTACCAAAGGAGAATGAATGAGATCGTTTTTTTAATACTTCTAACATCACGGCAGTTCGGATCTACCACTTTGGTCTGCTTGTTTATCTTGTCCAATCAGCTTGAAGCCTTGTTACTTTGTGTCCCGCCCCTTTCTGGGCGATTTCAGCCAGCCTGAGAATCGCCCCCAGTGCTCTCATAGACTGTAATATAAAAGTTTTTTTTTTCGAAAAACAGGGGCTATAGTGCATTGTCTATGGGTTCCGGTGGGGCTCGCACTTGCGTGCTTTCGTCATCGTCACATCTTACGTAAAATTCAGCTAGCGTACATTTGACTGAGCTAGCTTAATCATGGCTATTTCTCAGAGCAACTCCGTTGTCTCTTAATGGATATTTCTTCAAAGAATCCTGCTTGACAGCTTTATGGTAACCCTGAGGATTGATTCCATGTGTCCTGATTTAATCAACTCAACAGTTGGTGAGTTATTTTTAATTTTATTTTGTTAGACTTCGACCAGGTCCTGCAGGTCAGGTATGAAGTCCGGTTGAAGTAGCAGTCCCTCTGGCCTCCAAGCTAACACCCGCTCACCACAGAAAGCTCAGTCTCGGTTGGTCCTGGAACCGGGTCAGACCTGGACCCGGGTCGGTCCTGAGGTTCAGGACCGGCCGAGACCGGGAGGCGGCCACTAATTTTAAATCACTCAGCGGTGTATTTGAGCGCTGAGCTTTCTGTGGTGGGAGCCACAGGTCCAGGTCCAACCCGGTTCGGAACGGACTCATCCAGTACCGGGTCATTTTGGACCAGAACCGAGAAGAACCGAATCGGTTCCGGTCCCGGACGGGTTCGGAACGGACTCGTCCGCTACCAGGGTCTGGTTTACCGGGTCATTTTGGACCAGAACCGGTCCGAACCGAAGCAGTTCTGGTACCGGACGGGTCCGGTTTTAATCAGATCAAATCCGGTACCAAGTGGGTTCAGACCAGACCAGATCAGTCATGATGACGCTAGATATTTGATGTAATCTGATCTCGGTTTACCTTCTTTTATCACCTCTTGCTGCTACACTGTGTGGCTGTGGACCTTCAGGATTTAAGATAAAAACATTTTGTGTTCAGGATCTGAAGTCTGCTGCTGCTGACAGCCAGTGTTTTATCAGCAGAGTTTGTGATTTCAGTAGAAAGCTGTGCAAACTTCAATGTGAATATTAAGTTGTGTTTTTGACATTGTTTTGGTCAGGTTATTTTTTTCCCTGAAACTCTTACCTCTGTTGTGACCACATTGTGGTTGTTGTATTATTATTATTTATATCTGATTATATTGATATTATTCTAAGGTCTCCTTATGAACACGTTATGATTTCTTTACTGTTTGATGTGTAGAATTAGGCTATAACTGTGTTTGACCTAACAGCGCCACATTAGAGAACTGGTGGTAGGGATTTTTACCAGCAGCATGTTCAGTCAGATGAAAATATTTTGCATCATTCCCTGATCTAGTGGTGAGATGTGGGTTTTGGGCATCTGAAAACTGACTTGCAAAAATGCGCCCCACCCCCAAAAAATTTCACCAGCCGCCACTGCACGTGACGTTACCTTCACGTTCGGTGGGAAAGCAGAGCTTCTCAATCTAGTGTTGTTTAGCTCATGAGCTACCAGGACAAAAAGACAATTCGAAGTAGATTTTTTAAAATGATTTGCATCTTTTCTTTTAAAGAAATGAACAACGCTGGTGAGTGAACCTTTATTTGCAATTTCATGTATAAAATAGTTGTTTTCTTAAATTAGATTTAGATTAAATTGCATTTTTAATGTGAAAGTTTGTGCTACAGTTATATATTTGAGTTGTGCCCCGCCTAACATATGATGCCAGAGACGCCACTGGTTTTGAAGACAGATTTCCGAGGATATAATGGACGTTTGGGTGTCCACTGTCTGAGACTGGAAGTATGTGAGATAAAACCATCAGTCCAACAGCAGCGGGTGAAAGAAGACAAGAATGTCTACGTTTTAATGTATACAATGTAGAAGGAGTATAAAGTAATATGTTCAGACAACCCAAAAGACAGAGTGACGTCATCTCAGATTGTTGCATATTCTATGAAAACGTCCAAAAATCATCAAAGTTCAACTGTGATTGTGTGAAAAACATATCAAAATACTAGTCCACTCATATAAAGCTCAACCTTCTGTGATTTCTAAATTAAATGATGCTTTTACTTGACTGAGTACAACACCTGTGTTGTTTCGTGTATCTAGAAACTGTTTTTGCAAATGTCATCTACAATGTCTTGATATCAAAAGCTATTTTGATGGTGTTTGTTGGTTTGTTGGGGGTCCTGCCTCAAGTGGAGGAGTTTAAGTATCTCGTGGTCTTGTTCACTAGTGAGTGAGGGAAGGAGGGAGATTGACAGGCGGAGTGGGACAGCGTCTGCAGTGATGGACGCTGAACCGGTCTGTCACGGTGAAGAAGAAGCTGAACCAGAAAGCACAGCACTGATGTTTCCTGTGGGTCCCAGCTTTTGGAGATGGGGTGAGGAGCTCAGATACCCAGGAGCGTAGAACCAGTCCATGTTTAGAGAAGCCAGTTGAGATAGTTTGGGCATCTGGTGTTTCAGACATGTCCTGTTAGCAGGAGGCTACCAGGCTGACCTGAGACACCCTGGAGGAGTACACTGGGCTGGGAAAACTATGGGGTTCAATCAGAGGAGCTGGTAGAGGGGAGGACGGTCTGGGGTTTCCTACTAGGGGTGCTGTGACCCAGATCCAGATGTAAGACAGCGAGGCAAATTAGGTACTAATTTGTGAACAGAGTCTCTTTTACCTGACTAGCATGATTATCAAAACTTCCTGTTTCTACAGACTCCACCCACTCTGAGTGATGTCACCAGTGGGTGTGGTCCTTACTGTAGATCTGAATCATTTGGACTTATTGCCGTCACTCTGGTAGAACTAAAGAACACAGCCAGCACTTCCAAAGAAAACATTTCACGCTTGAAATTCATACATTTTCCACGGATTTCTGGATCTGAGGAAGTCGGTATTCCTCCAGCTGGAGATGAGTGCAGGCTGGGGAAATCAGGCGCGACACCCAGTTTCACCCTGAATCACGAAAAGACGGTTTTCTTTAATGACTTTAAGAGGCAGGAAGTTTGTGTGACTGTGAGAATACACGTGTGTGAGTGTGGTCAATGAGGAAGTAAGAAAGGATTTATTTAAGTGAGTTTGAATAGTTAGAATGATTACCCTGCTGCCTTCCAGGTACCTGCTCTAAATTAGCAAATTAACCTGTGTGTGTGTGTGTGTGTGTGTGTGTGTGTGTGTGTGTGTGTGTGTGTGTGCATGCACACCAACCTGCAGCGAAGAGCATGAAGGCGACGGGAGCGTAGAACCGCCGCCTCGTGCCGATGCACACGGCAACCAAAGCAACCAGAAACGACATCAGCACCAGGGCTCCGCCCCCTAGCAACAGGGCTAACGTAGCAACCTGCCAGTCTGGGAGGGGAGGATGGGAAAGAGGAGGAGAAAAGATTGGAAAGAGAAAAGGATAAAGAGCAGAAAATGGATGGAATTTAGTAAAAAGAACCAAGAAACAGGAAGATTCTGGATTAAACAGTGTAGCCCTGAGCAACTTTACTAAACAATGAAAGAAAATGGGTTTAAACCAACATAACATTGTTTTGAGGAAAACCTGAGCAACTCCAACAATCTGTGTTTTTGTTGGATTCCTCATCTAAACTTTACAGAGGTCCAGTTAGACCGCCCCTAAAGCAACGGTCTGAAGATCATGAAGCCTATATGATGTGGTTCGTTCACTGACAGATTCATAGTTTGCTAGTTTCATTTGTTCTTTTAGGTGTTTTTATAAATAAGGATTGAGTAGTGATGAAATCAACTGAATTTTGTACAATTTAGAAACCTTTTGACATCTGAGATGACTGATTTATTGGGATCTCACTTCAGACTTTTTACTTACTGTCCTCTGTCTCAGTCTTCGGTTTCTCTCAGTTTCGATCTGTTTTTTACTTTAGCATCACTTCCTGGGTGTAACGTAACTGCAGGTCTGTGTGGGACTAGTCTGGCATTGAAACGATTCATAGGGGCGGGATCAACGGTTGTCAATCAAACTGTCTTCACGTGCTATTGGATAGCGCTAGAGCCTTTAGCAACCACCAGAACCAGCTTGTGGATTAAACTTTGACCGTATCCTGTCGGCAAAGCAGCCAATAAATCCTCTTTCAAAATAAAAGACTTAAGTGTCTCTATCTGTTCATAATTGTTTCTAATGAACGCGGTTCCTGAGCTGCCGCCACATTGTTTAATTTCAAAGTCAAAGCTCTGCCGAAAGTCAAGCAAAACGAGACCTAGTATTGTCCTGCTTAAATATTTGTAAAGTTCTTGGGATAAATAAGTCACTTGAGTTAGCATACCAAGCTGTCAAAAAGTAGATTCTTCATCTTTTGCTTTTTTTTTCATGAAAAAAGTCATTGTCATTTCCCGGGCGCCATCCAAACGGCAGCCTACTGCTCCTCAGGGATGGGAAGAAAGTTGATTCAAGTCCTAAGACTTGTTCACATTCTGTTTTATAAACTGGAATTGTTATTATTTCTTATTTCAGACCTTAAAGGGTTAAATACCACAGGGCTCGATTCTGGAACCCAACATATTTTCATTGAACATTACTGACCTTTGCTCGGTGTCTACCGTGTTAAAAGATGTACTATTTGCAGATGACACTAATCTATTCTGACATCAATGAATGAATTAAAACAGCAGAAAGTCAACTGTTAAAGAATGGTTAGGAACAATACATTATCCATCAATGAGTAGGAATGGGGCCGATCCGATCCAGGATCGGGATTCGATCCCAACTTAATTCACGGATCAGAAATGTCGGATCCAGAGCCGTCTGCTGACATGACTACACGTGTTTCTGGGTTAGGTGACGTGTCTGAGCTCCAGAGAGACACAGATAGAGATGACACGCCTCCTGTCAGGTCATCCGCTGCAGTTTGCAGCTAGCAGGTTAGCATTGAGCAGCGCTAAACTTTTCCACGCTCCTCCAAGCTGTCAGCAGGAGATTTAGCAGCATCAAAAGTGAATCCCTCTATGCTGTTGCCACTTTACTGGACACTCAGTACAGTAACTCCGGTAAATAAACACAGAAGTAGCGTATTTAATGCTATTATAATGCTCTATTCTCTTAAAAACAACTCCACTGTTGTAATACTTGGTGCTTTATTACTAAACAGACCGCTGTTGGTCAAAGTCTGACCTAAACAAAGCAAAACTGGTCAAAATAAAACAGAAAACCACTTCTCTTCCTCCTCTCTCCTCTGTAGTGATGTGACGTTCATGAACGAGTCAAATCTTTAGAACAGCTCTTCACTGTGAGCGAGGAGAACCCAGTCTTTGTGAACAATAGTTCATTTTGTTGTATTAACTGTGACGTTTGAGGCCAGGAGGCGATATTCAATTACCCCAAGTTACTGTCTGAAACAGAACAGCTCTATTTAAAACATCAATGAGCAGAGCAACACGAACCCATCAGTTCTATCTGGGAAGCTAATTAGCAATGCACACATAGGTGTCACAACAAAGAGTGTCCCCAAACATAGTTCCACATGACTTTTCTTTTTCAAAATACTGCAATAAAACAATTAAAGAGCCAGTTTTGTGAACGGATCCAAAATTAATGGTGTGTGTGTGTGTGTGTGTGTGTGTGTGTGTGTGTGTGTGTGTGTGTGTGTGTGTGTGTGTGTGTGTGTGTGTGTGTGTGTGTGTGTGTGTGTGTGTGTGTGTGTGTGTGTGTGTTCACAGGTGTTATTTAAACATTTTAATACTTTTGGAAATGTCTTCTGAAGCAACCAAAATAAAATATAATGAGTTAAAAACGAGTATCAATTTTTCCTTTTGCATTAGAATGTTTTTCCCTTTTGTCTTTTAGAATTAATCAAATGCTCAACAAACCTTAGAGTGACCTCAGGAGACACGCCTAGTGACCACTGTCCTCATCAGTCTGTTATTGAACACAGTGTTTATCAGAGGAGGTGTGAGGATGGAAGGAGACATGAGGAAAGGAATAAAAGAGACTAAACAACAGGAGATAAAGAGAATAAAACATGCACAAAAAACTAAAGACCAAGGAGAGGAGAATAAAGGAGGAGCAAATGAATCAAGTAGAATATAAAAGTGAGCTGGATTAGAAGTGATGAATTTTAAGTACAAGGGTAGTGAGAAAAGAAGGATGAATTAAAGGAGTGAAACAGAAGGAAGGCCATTCAGATGGAGGGATGATGAGTGATAACAGCTCACAGAGAGGAACAAGGACAAAGAGAAGGAGGAGAATAGGAGGAGGCTGGTGACGGGTTGGTGCAGGAGCAGGAGGGAGGAAGCAGAGGGGAGCAGGAACGGTGAAGCGGAAAGTGAAGGTTATGAAGAGGGAAGCGCTAAGAGCACCTGAGCTGACAAACAGCCGGGATAAAAAGCTTTTCTGGCTACTTATCAAAAATCTGTCCACAATTATATACGAGGAGCACCAGAAGGACCTGGGACTGAAGGACCTGGGACTGAGGGACCTGGGACTGAAGGACCTGGGACTGAGGGACCTGGGACTGAAGGACCTGGGACTGAGGGACCTGGGACTGAAGGACCTGGGACTGAAGGACCTGGGACTGAAGGACCTGGGACTGAAGGACCTGAGACTGAAGGACCTGGGACTGAAGGACCTGGGACTGAAGGACCTGAGACTGAAGGACCTGGGACTGAAGGACCTGGGACTGAAGGACCTGGGACTGAAGGACCTGGGACTGAAGGACCTGGGACTGAAGGACCTGGGACTGAAGGACCTGGGACTGAAGGACCTGAAACTGAAGGACCTGAGACTGAAGGACCTGGGACTGAAGGACCTGGGACTGAAGGACCTGGGACTGAAGGACCTGGGACTGAAGGACCTGGGACTGAGGGACCTGGGACTGAAGGACCTGAGACTGAAGGACCTGAGACTGAAGGACCTGGGACTGAAGGACCTGAAACTGAAGGACCTGGGACTGAAGGACCTGGGACTGAAGGACCTGGGACTGAAGGACCTGGGACTGAAGGACCTGGGACTGAAGGACCTGGGACTGAAGGACCTGGGACTGAAGGACCTAAAACTGAAGGACCTAAAACTGAAGGACCTGGGACTGAAGGACCTGGGACTGAAGGACCTGAGACTGAAGGACCTGGAACTGAAGGACCTGGGACTGAAGGACCTGGGACTGAAGGACCTGAGACTGAAGGACCTGGGACTGAAGGACCTGGGACTGAAGGACCTGGAACTGAAGGACCTGGGACTGAAGGACCTGGGACTGAAGGACCTGAGACTGAAGGACCTGAAACTGAAGGACCTGAGACTGAAGGACCTGGGACTGAAGGACCTGAGACTGAAGGACCTGAGACTGAAGGACCTGGGACTGAAGGACCTGAAACTGAAGGACCTGGGACTGAAGGACCTGGGACTGAAGGACCTGAGACTGAAGGACCTGAAACTGAAGGACCTGAGACTGAAGGACCTGAGACTGAAGGACCTGGGACTGAAGGACCGGGGACTGAAGGACCTGGGACTGAAGGACCTGAGACTGAAGGACTTTAGACTGAAGGACCTGGGACTGAAGAACCTGGGGCTGAAGGACCTGAGACTGAAGGACCTGAGACTGAAGGACCTGGGACTGAAGGACCTGAGACTGAAGGACCTGAGACTGAGGAACCTGGGACTGAAGGACCTGGGACTGAAGGACCTGAAACTGAAGGACCTGGGACTGAAGGACCTGGGACTGAAGGACCTGAGACTGAAGGACCTGAAACTGAAGGACCTGAGACTGAAGAACCTGGGACTGAAGGACCTGAGACTGAAGGACCTGAAACTGAAGGACCTGAGACTGAAGAACCTGGGACTGAAGGACCTGAGACTGAAGGACCTGAGACTGAAGGACCTGAGATTGAAGGACCTGAGACTGAGGAACCTGGGACTGAAGGACCTAAAACTGAGGAACCTGAGACTGAAGGACCTGGGACTGAAGGACCTGAGACTGAAGGACCTGGGACTGAAGGACCTGGGACTGAAGGACCTGGGACTGAAGGACCTGAGACTGAAGGACCTGGGACTGAAGGACCTGGGACTGAAGGACCTGGGACTGAAGGACCTGAGACTGAAGGACACAAACCACTCCAGGTCCAGGTCATGACATCACCTCCTGACCCAGCAGACGGTGGGATCTGTAGTCTGACTCTACAATGAGCAGGATTCAGTCTTTAATCGATGGCTCTGTCTCAGCTAGTCATGTCTGGTAATCACTCATTCCCTTGAAGCAGAGAAACCCCTACAGCCTGCTGGATAGTGGTCCTCGGGGAAGGGGGGTGGTGATCCCTGCTCCAGGGTTACGTTATGGATCTAAACCTCCTGAAACCTGTTGATGTGAACCAGAGTAAAGCTGTCCTCGCTCCACTGGGACACATTCAGCAGCTCCTCATTAGACCAGGATGTTTCAGGTCCCAGACGTCTGTGTTAATGTCTGAGTGAAGAGCTGATGTCCATGAAGAACCATTACACAGCCGTTAGACATGCTCTACACTCAACTCAGCAGGATTATTAAACAAAGATGTAAAAAGTGAGATTCATTCTGCTAAATAATCCCAGCCAGAAAGTTCCTGAATTATTTCATACTAGGATTTGAACCCAACTGCCATCTCTAAGGGTTTTAGAGAGTCTTTGCTCAGAAATCTACCTGTTGAAATGTCTCCTCAGCCTTCACTGCTTTCTACTGGAGCGGTTCATCACTCATTCAAAGAAATCAGCTGTGTTCAAGCAGGGAGAGATGGGAAAAAATCAGGAATCATCAGCTAAAAACCGTCTTCACATGCTATTGGATAGCACTAGGACCAATCAGAGCCGTTTAGCAACAACCAGAACTACCTGGTAGATTAAACTTTTACCGTGTCCCGTCGGCAAAGCGGCCAATACATCCTCTTTCAAAATAAAAGCCTTAAGTGCCTCTATCTGTTCACACCTTAGAGAAAGCCCAGATCTAAATCGTCCAAAGTTCATAATAAAGACGTTTCAAACGAACGTGGTTCCCGAGCTGCCGCCATGTTTAAATTCAGCGTCGGAGCTCTGCTGTCATTGGCTAATCCCGCCCACCAAACCATTAGAGCGTTGTGATTGGCCCAGTATGAGACTGACCGGACCAATCAGTGGGCTGCTGAGGTTTTAATGAAGCGTGTCTAGACCAAAGTCCGCAGAGCAGAACTGATGGTCTAGTTTACTAGGCTAGGAGAAAACAACCGCTAACTCTAAAGTCGTTGTGTGTCGGTGTCTGAGTCCTCATGGTACTAATGTTTGGTTTGAGTAAAGTACATGTGACCAGTCCATAGATAGATGCCCCAAAGTGGTAGCACGTTTAGTTTAGCGAGTGTCAGCTAGCTTGATATATTACTTTAGCTCTGAGTAATCACACTCATTACTGACGTGTTCAAGTCTAGACCTCAAAATATCAGACTCATGTTTTCAGATGAGTTTACAGGGAAAAAAATCCTGTCTTATACTTTTATCATGGCTCTATGTTTTTTAAGATCAAAACAACAAAAATAATCAGGCAAAAAAATAAAAAGGACTTAAAGTCAGAGTCTGGAGACTCTGTGACCTGATATGTTGGATTCTTTCTCTATAACATTCTAATCTGTTTAAATTAAAACGTTTTTTAAATTTACATTTTATCATTTAACTCAAGAAAAAAAAACTATTCATCTAATTTTCAAGAAGAAATATTTGGAGTTGTTTTCTTTCTAATCCCACACAGCTAAGGGAAATTAAAAATGCAAACCAAACAAAAGCTTCCAAAACAAAAGGATGTCTTAATAAATCACCTTTTA
Organism: Callopanchax toddi; assembly: GCA_006937965.1. Lineage (NCBI taxonomy): Eukaryota > Metazoa > Chordata > Actinopteri > Cyprinodontiformes > Nothobranchiidae > Callopanchax > Callopanchax toddi. The sequence continues at coordinate 523,335 of SSNR01000353.1, forward strand.
CTCATGGGTAATACCCACTGAAATGTAATCCTCACAATCACAGATGGTCTGCATAATTTATCTGTTATTTCAGGTTAGAATAAACAAAAACACACATTTTGATTGTAATAAAAATGAGAAATGATGATGAAAATCCCTCCTGTGTATAGATTAATCCATTAACATGTAGGACAACTACATCTAGTAATGAGACTTCTAGTCATGTGACAGGACTTCCATGTCTCGGGTCTGTTTTTCACTTTAAACTCAGCTGTTCTGGGTTCCTGAATTAATAATGACTTATCCTGTAGACAACAAAAACAAAATCTAAAAAGTGTTATCGAGTTTCTAGTGTGACACCTTGGTAATGAGACACCTTTTCAAAACAGCTGATACTGATTTGAACTAAGTGGCAGGACTGCTTTCTATTCACATGAATTTGACAAGTATTCACATAGAATCCTGTGGTGTTAGCATAAATTAGCAAAGCAGCTAGCTATTCGTGGCACTTCTGGTTGGCATGTCCTGCTGGAATAACTGTCACATAAACATCAATGTAGAAGATATTTAAACTATTTTTGCATTATCTGCTATGATCATTATTAATTTTTGGGATCATAATCATTTTAAAGTGGCTGCAATTCATTTTGTGACTTAGCCCATGATGGCTAGCAGTTTGCTAGCTCGTCAATTCAGTCAAAAGTTACCTTTAAGGCAAAGAGCTACCTGGAATATTCACAAGTTTAAAGGTCCCATAATCTTCTAAATTCCCTTCCTAAATATCTTCTAACAGTCTGAGACCCAAAAGTGTTCAAATATTTTCACTGTTTTCACTTCCCAAAGAATCGAACACAATGCATGTTTAGCACTCGTTGTTTCTAACTACTGCTAGAAATGGTTCTAAGATAAATTTATATGAAATTCCCACAAACGTCAAACATCTAGAAAGTCACAAAATAGTAATTTTCCAGACTTTTGGTCTAAATTCAGCATCCGAACACACAAAGGATGCTGGGTATTCCACCTGTCTGCCACACAGCAGAATGCTACATCACTTCCATTCCTTATTCAGCTGCTACAAATAGAACGGATGTCTCTGGAGGGATCTCTGAGAGGGGAGACGCAGACGGGAGAGGAGAGGAGAGGAGGGGAAGGAGGAGGAGGTTTCAGATGTGACCGTGGAGAAAATACAAGGAGGGGATGGAGAGGAAAGAGGAGGATGTGGAAATAAACAAAGAGAAAATGATTAACAATGGAAATGTAACAACAGAGGGGCGACGAGGGATCGGGGGAGAGTAAATGGGATCAGAAACAAAATAATAGAGGAAACAAGCCAACCACTGGAGTGGATCAATACTGAGAGGGAAAGATGAGATGGATAGAAAGTGAGGAGGCAAAACCTGACGAGGGTCTCTGGTCTGTCCAGGTGTCTGATCCGACCATAGAGACGGAATAAAAAGAAAAACAAAAGCAGACGCTTCTGATTTCTGCCTTTAAGGCACTAAGCCTCCAGCTAGAGGAGTTCATCTGAAATGTTCAAAACGTTGTGTCTGATCTGACGGAGCCTTCCAGGCTGGCTGGGCGTTTGAGGGGGAGACGGGGGAGGGTTTGGTCTGGATCTAGTCTGATACCCCACGTTGAACACCTGCTGTTACAGCGTAGGACAGAATTCCTCCCAGTGAGATGTACTTGGAAAACCTCCAACGGAAGACGAGCAGGAGGAATCCGAATCAGACACCCAAACCACCTCAGCTGACCCCCTTTGGAGAGAACTCCTTCTTTGAGTCAGGATCCAGGTCTTGTGACTAAACAGCCTTTCTATAACATCCTTGGATATCTAATCTTAATGTAAACAGTAGACTAGTAGCATAACTTAACACATAAAAACTTTTCCGTTAAACGTAATTCCAAAGAACTGCAACTTCAGGTGAAATAAATTAGATTAGAATGTAATTATTCTCAGCTAGCAACAGCTGTATCACACCAGGTGCACCTAATTAGAACATCATGACTCAGCATTTAGAAGGAAGTATTTAAACCTCAACAACTGTCACTGGGCCCAGGTATGGTCCTTCAAGCAAGAGTAGACCACAACATTCTAAATTAAGTCTCCAAAACCTCTAAAAGGTCGTCACAGGACCCTCTGATGTGGATGTGAGTGCCTCTATAATCTTAAACTTGCGTGGGAGGCGTGCAAGGACAAAACGTTTGCTCTCTAAAAGAAACATCAAGGCCGGACTAGAGCCGTGTAGACAAACACCAGGACTGTCTGGAATGATGTTTTCAGACAGATGGGTCTAAAATTGAAGCATTTAGACAAAAACAGAGGACTGATACAACCTTCCAGAAAAAGAGCGTCATACTTAGGCGGTCAAACCTCCTTCACATTCTACCACGGTGTACGGTATCACCGTGACCAGGGTTGAACTGGGACCATACTTCGTCCCGGGCATGAGCGCTTACAGCTGATGTTCGGTTCGGACTGCTACATTGTGGGTTGTCCCGGGAGGACTGATGTCCCGCTGTAAGCGTGGGCGAACACAGTCGCGGCCGTACGAGCTCGCGCCGCAACAAGGAAGTGTTAATTAAAACGAGCCACTCAGATCCCGGGCTGTGAGACCGGACTGAGACAGGCCATTTTTTTCATGACGGTATTGAAACTGATATGGTTGATATTTTTAAATACCGGGTGTATACGGTATTACCATAATACCGCCCAAGCCTAGTCATACTAACTGTCAATCACAGGGGTGCAAGTTTCATGGTTTGGTGGTTAATCTTTCTTTCCAGAACTGGACAGCTCACCTTTGAGAATCCTCAATGAAATCTACCGTGTATTAGAGCAGTGATTCCCAACCTGGGGGTCGCGACCCCCACTAGGGGTCGCCAAAGCCTCTCAGGGGGTCGCCAGGACATCTACACTTTGAGGGGTTAAAAAATGTATTTATTATATATTTTTAAGTTTACCAAAATTCATTTATTCGGACCTTAATATTAAATATCATGCATTTATTTCATGTTTGTGTAACATAGCGAAGTCTTTACAATTTTGTAATAATTCTTGAGTCAATAAAAAAATGAAAAATAACGTGACCTGTACCGGAAACCCGATCGGTACTGCACATGTGCGAATCTTTCGTAACACACCGGTCTAGCGATGCATGCAGCTGCTGCAGAGAGCCCTCCTCCCCGTCGGATAAACTAAAGTTTCCAGCGGAGACACCTGGACAGTCCTACATCCAGTAAACTTTCAACAGCATCGCCAGTGACAGACTGGCAACCGGGAGATCTCCTGGTCTCCTCGCCGCTAAATCTGACCCGCTCCGTGATCATACCGACGATCAGGACGTATTTTAAAAAATAAATAAACAATCCGTCATGGCTCCTCGGGCGTCTTTCCTCTTAAAAGCTGCAAAAACGCAGCAAAGTTGAGTCACAAAGACACCCTCTCCTCTCTGTGTGTTAGAGTTTCAGCGCTGCAGACCTGACCCCCCCCCCTTCTTTCCTCCTCGACGGCTCGCGCGCGCAAAAGTGTGCGCGTCACCGAGGAAAGAAGCAGCCAGAGACAGATAGAACTAAAAAGAACTAACAACTTTATAAAATAAAGTTTTAAGTTGTAACGAAGAATATTGCAATGTTAGAATATGGTCAACATACAAAAATACATGATATTAATATAGAAATCCTTGTTTTATATTATTTTAATTAACCAGGTACATTTAATTTAGATTAAGAACAGTTGTTGAGCATTCTGAAAAGCATTAGGTTTTGCAAATGACACTAATATTCTGTCAGAAAAAGTCCAGCTTTAGACATTTTGGGGTTTAATGGGATGATTCAAAGGTCCTAGTGTGATGAGTAGAACTAAAGGAGAGAAATAACTTGATATGAAGGCTGATTCAACCTGTCAGAGTCAGAATGGATGAACATCTGATTTATTGTATCACATCTTAGCAAGTGAAGTAACTGGTAAACAGCCTGGATTTAAAAATATATATATATTTGAAATAGTGTTACAGGAAATAATCTGTAGAGAAAAGTCAAACACATGTTGAAGTAGCCGAAATTTGGCTCACTTTTTTTCCATGTGTCAAAAGTTTATTGGGATTAAGACTGATTTATCTGTGTTTACAGGAAATAATCTGTTTAGAAAAATGCTCTGCTTTTAGTTTTATTTGTAATTATTAAAAAAAATCAAAGCATATTAAAAAGTGCTTGAACTATTTTACCGTTTTTTACTGGAAGTGGGAGGTGTGTGTGTGTGTGTGTGTGTGTGTGGGGGGGGGGGGTCGCCCAAAAAATTGACAGGTAAAATAGGGGTCCCTTGGGAAAAAGGTTGGGAACCACTGTATTAGAGGATGCTTGAAGCACATGTGAGACTAACAGTAAAAGTATTAAGGCTGGACCCTGCAACACGACATACCAATAAATCAACCAAGAGCTGGCTGAACTAACACTCAGAGAGTCCTGGAGTCATAAACCCAGATCTGAATCCCATTGAGAGACGGTAGAGTGACCTGAAACAAGCCGTACATGAAAGAAAAACCTCAAACATCCTGTAGCTAAAAGGATTCTACATTGAGGAGTGAGGTAACTTTTCTACGGCTATAAGAATCTCCTGACTGCCCGTTATTTCAGCTAATTCGCCATTAGGGGCTACGGTATCCTAACATTTCCTCAGGTGAAATACCCAATTTTATTGATATCCTTTGTTTACTGAGTTCATCAAGGTTAACTTTTGTTATTTACCTGCAATGAAATCACTTTCTCTGATTGAGAACAAAGCCTCAATAATTTGGACTCGCTCTGCTTCGTTCAGGTTTTCTAAATAGGAACAGATCCTGTTTTCTGTACAGTCTGACACAGACCAGGTTTCAGTGCATGTTACCAAACTGAAGTCTACATTTAGCTGGAGGCGTTCTACTATGTGCTGTCAGCCTCGTCTGACCTGACATCTTGTGCCTTGCAGCAAAAGGAGGGAGCGTCTTCACAGAGGAGGACAGAACCCTCACCGTGAAATCTGTTAGGTTTGGTTATGGAGGACTGTTCAGCTGACTTAACCCACATCAAACATCAGACATCAAACTGAACGTTATACTGGTTAATATTAATGTAACCCCTGTATAATCAGCTGTATATTATTATGTACTTTTATTTTTTTTAAGTTATAAAGAATTCCATTTGGCCCTTTCCACCTGTAGACACGTACAGGACTGGATCTGGCAGGTCTTTGGTGAAACTACTAATATTAATACTACATTTGGTCACTTTGAGACCAGAAGTGGAGTGATATAGAGTCCTGCTCAGGACTGGTTTATAAATCCAACTCCTGCCGGTTCTCACTTCCAGGTTCTGTGTAGCTGTTAGCAAAATGCGGCTACAAAAACATGCTAACGCTTTGGGAATCGATCGAGCATTCCGAACGTTTTACTGGTTCTTTACAAAACCAAACATTGGTTCTGTGAGTATTCAGACAGTGTGTGTATACTACTGCTACATAACAACAGATACTACGAATACTACTTCTACTTCACAAGTACAATGACTATATGTGCTCTAAAGTTAGCTCCAGTTAGCTAAACTAAGAGCTTAGAATCACACTACTACATCACACTAACCGAACCTAAATTAGTATTAGCTCTTATTAGTACAAGTATCAGTATAAAACCTTAGTATTCAACTGATACACAATGCTAGTATCGGCATCGGAGCATCCCTACTTAAAGCGGTATTTTAGTCATTTTGAAATGTCGTTCTGTTTTTTTATCTACAGTCAGGACCACACCCACTGGTGACATCACTAAAAGTGGGCGGAGTCTCTAGAAACAGGAAGTATTCATCTGACTGGAGCAATACTCATAGCTAGTCAGATCAGGTTAGTTACAAATTGATGGATACTCTGCCTGATCGGCCATATTGTATAGATATCCTCTAATAGATTATAAATACGTAATTTGCAGAGCTTTTCGAGTCATTTTGAAAGCTCAAAGCATTTTTGCACTGAAAGTCACATTCACCCACTCACAGCTGATTTACAGATGGGGGGGGGGGGGTACTATCATGATCTGTGCCCTTTTGGGCTCAGTTCGTTCAGTCTTCCCTCTGCTCCTCAGTCTCTCTGCACACCTGCTCTTCATTCAGTCAATCAACCCAGCTGCTCCTCACCCCACAGATCACCTGCTCCTTTGGATTATTCATTCTCTGTCAGATCTTCACATTATTCCCTGTGAGCTATCCTGTTAGCCCTCCTGTTTCCCTGCCTGTCCAGAAGTCCTATTGTTCCTGTGATTTATCCTCTTTTAGCTCCCTTTGGTTTTCTGGGTTAGTTTTGTGTTTTGCTGCCATGCCAAACAAAGTACTGTATTTGGAGTTCAGTTTTCAGTCTCCTTCCTCCTTATTTTGGATTCTCACACCCTAAACCGTGACAACATGAGGTTTAGTGTCTTGGAAAGAACACTTTGACGTGTGGTGGGGAAACAAGAAGAGGAAAAGAGGAAAGCCTTTAACTTAAACTTAAAATAATGTTTTAACTAGGGACGTGAAGATTGCTTGGTCTGTATCGATTCATGGTCATGAACGTGTCTGATGGGATCGGTAGAACTGAAGTGATGAATTTATGGGATTAAATCCAGACACATGGTTTAATAATGTCTTTGTACCAATAAAATCCACTCTGTTTAACCATCACATCAAACGTCTGTGAGTAGTTTGGTTTCTTCAGGTCTCAAAAGATATCAGTAGGTTAAAAAGTGTACATACATTTGTCTTTGATAAAAGTAAAATCTGTTACTGATTTTATAGGAAAAATAATGATAAAAAAAGATTGACATTTTTGATTTGAGAAAAAAACAAGACAAACATCCAGACACTCATCATCAACAGGGGTCAGGGTTTCAGAGAGCGCAGAGAAGGTACTTTCTGAGAATTTTCAGAAAAAACATGTCCCCCAGAGACATGTCAAGGCGTCTCCCCTTCTTCTACCACTGCTCCATCCAGAGCGTGCTAACATGAGTAGTACAGGAGCTGCACATCCACAGGAGGAAAGGCACTTCACAGGATCATCAGAGTAGCAGAATAAACCCCATCAGCTGTCCCCTCCCCTCCCTGGATCAGATCCACCCCCCCCCCCCCCCCCCCCCCCCCCCCCCCCCACTGCCACTCACATACAAAGGAATCTTACAGGATTCAGCTCACTCAGGTCATCACCTCTTCGAAAATCTGCCATCAGGCAGGAGATACAGATCAACGAGGACCAGCAGCTCCCTAAGATGATGTGCAACACGTCCAGAGTAACCCAGTGCACTTTGTAAAAAAGTGTTTTTCTTAAATATCTGCCTCCTGTGTCAAGTCAAGTGCACCTTCATGCATGTTCTTTATAAAATGTGACAAATGGCAATAAAGACGTTTATCTTTATGTTATCTAATTAATTTACACATAATGAATCCCTTGCTTTGTTGTATAGTTTTGTATTAAATCTCAATATGGTCAATGAAATTTACTAGGGATGCACCGATACTGATAGCATGTACTCGTTCTCGTTAAGTTAACCATTACCAGGAACCGATACCAGTATCGGGCCAATACCGATACAAGATACAGTATACTCGTACTTGTTAAAGTTAACCGAAAATAGAAGAAAATAAAACCTGTCTTCCAATTCATTGCATTTTTTTGTGCGGTAGAAATATCAGTATCGGTACTCGGTATCTGCAAGTACTCAGATTCAAGTATCAGTATCGTATTGGTTTGAAAAAAGTGGCATCAGTGCATCCCTAAGATTTACATAAGAACCATATCAAATTGTTTTATGTTGAATCTCAATGTATTTATTGAATCAAACCTATAATCAATTGTATCCTGATTATAGGGTGAGTCAAATCAAACCAGTTCTAACTGCTCGTGTATCTTTAATGCGTTGGATCATTGGTAGGGTGTCCAGATACATATCGTATCGGCAAGACAGACACAACCCTAATCATAGGTAGGAATTTTTAAGCAAGAATTTTCGTAAAGACCTGAAAATTAGCCATTTGTGTGCTACTGATCTGAACTAGCCATTAGCGATGTGACGTTCATGAACGAGTCGAATCTTTTGAACGGCTCTTCACTTTGAACGAGTCCTTGTAAAAAACCATTCGTTTGTTTTTTGTATTAACTGTGACGTTTGAGGCTGGGAGGCGATATTCAACGACTCTGGCTCTTAATTTGAAACAACATCAGTGAGCATAGCAACATGAACCCATCAACTCTATCAGGGAAGATAATTAGCAATGCACACGTAAGTGTTGCAACAAAGAGTGTCCCCAAACATAGTTCCACATGACATTTTTCTTTTAAAATATTGCACAAAAACATAAAAGAGCTAGTTTTTTGAATGGCTCTATGAGGTGAACTGCTCCTATATGAACGTCTCCCTTCAAAGAGCCGTAAATCTCATCACTACTAGCCATAAGTATTGCTTCCATAGATATCATATAAATTGCTAGATGCCCTATCTGGGAGTCGACAGCGTCCGTACACGGCGGCCATCTTACCACTGACAGCTGATGTTCTGCTCTCTATGACAGCAGATGGACGGTGAGCGATCAACTTAACTAAAAGTACTTTTAACTCGATGAAAAATGAACAGATTTACAAACCGTTTACTTTTTTACCAACCTTATTATGTATAGACTTGAGATAGGATACTTTTACAGTTTATGAGTTTCCCAAGCATTATCGATATATTTCACAGCCACGTCTCTGACGTTTATAACAAAGCAAACCGTTTGAAAATCGGTTAACAATTGAGCAAGTTAGAGGTATTTATTAGTACATGCACCATTAACACCAATGTTAAGAAAGGGGGCAGCTGTCTGTGGTAATATGGCCGCCACGTAAGGACGTCAGGGTCCATTGAGGAACAGCAGGGGTAAGATATCTAGCCTTTATATATGATATCTATGATTGCTTCAATCAGATGACCCACCCACTTTGAGTGATGTCATCAGTGGGTGTGGCCCTTACTGTGGAAAATTACCTGATAGAACGCCACCTCAGATCAACCCAAATATCCCTTTAATGCTACATAAATCAGCACATAGTTTAGATATTCAAGAAAGAATAAGGGTCAAACACTCCTTTTCCTAACCTTCCCAAACGTTCAACTTTGAGTAAACCTAACAGTCGTGTTGGTTTGACGCTTCAGGTGCCATCAAGCAGCCCAGCTACCCCACAGCGTGGTCCAAAGCTCAGCGGGTTAAACCCAACGCTATCCAGCCTCAGTCTGACCCCGCTACAGAAACACAATCATTAGTGAATGAAAAAGATGACCCAATTAAACAAGCCAGGACAGTTGGCACAAACAAGATTTTTAAGATCTACGTGTGTGTAAAGGTAAGACACCTACACACACACACACACGGTGCCAAGACACCTAATTAGAGAGAGTCCTAGTCTGGAGATGTGTGAAAAGCAGAAGACAGAAAATAGTGTGTGTTTGCAGTTCCTGAGAGGAAAGGGAACGGTACAACAGAGAAATCAGAGTGTGACATGAAATATTTAGCTGGGCTTTGAGAAGAATGTCCAGAAATAGGTCAGCTCACAACTACCGACACACACACACACACACACACACACACACAGAGTAAATCACACACTCACGACACCTCTGCTGCCTGTCTGCTAATGTAAAGTAGACGTAATCCACAACGTCGTTGATAAAAGTAGTGGATTTTTATTGTTGACAGCTTGTCTCAAAAAGAACCACGGACTGGTTTTTATAACTGCAGTGCACTACATGACCCCTGGGGGCAGTATTTTTTGTTGTTGTTTGATACAACTGCACACAGCTCTACCCGAAAAAAGAATGTAGATAAAACACAAATGTGTTGGCTATAGCGGAATAATAAAAAATACTGAGCGTCTGGAAGGATTACATCTCTAGACCAGATTGGGAACACCTTGGTGTCCCACTGGCTGTGGAGAGAAGGATCATCAGTAGGGGAGCTGAAGATTCCTCTGACTGAAGACACTCTATATTATATTAGGGGTAGGGTAAATGCCGTTAATGACGTAAACGAGTATATATTTTTTCTTGGTTAACTGAAATTCATGGTTGTTTTGCTTGTGTGTAATACATTTCTGTGCCACTAGAGGGCCGTTATCAAAATATGTTTACTTAAAAACCATAGAAGGAGGTGAGCTCGTCACATAAAGTTCCTCAAAGAAGCGTTCCTGTTCTTGTAGTGATGAACTAATTCTAAAGTCATTTGTTTTCTTCCACTAAAAGTGTTATTGGTGTTCAAATTCGTTCATGTCAACATAAGGTAGGACAATTTCACGCATCATTTGTGGTTCTAAAATGTCTGGTATTACCTATTAAAAGTCAATTGTTTAGTAAAAAGTAATGTCTACAAGGAAACCCGTGTGTTTAATAAAGTGTGGCCTCCAGAACGCGTTTATAGGTTACACACAGGCAGCGCTGTGTATTTGGTGGCATGAGTTTACGGTTAACCAATTAGGTGTCAAATTATTGTGTTAATTGTAATTAATGAATTACAGCCGTATTTAGCGTGTTGTGTTTTTTAACAACGTTAATTGTATTTTTAATCTTTAACTTTACTGTCTCTGCCTGTGGGCTTCTGTTGTAGTGGGATATTTAAGGTGAGGTCGTAAACGGAGAGTTGCAGAGACAAAACGTGAAAATGGGGCAGCATATGAGAGCCGTCGGTCCTAATAGTGGGAAATTTACATTTCAAAAACACCCCGACGTCACCATAGATAAAAATACAGTGTTACAGAGTGGCGTTGTGCATCAAATGGATATTTATTCAAATAATCCTTCTTGACAGCTTGTGACAACCCTGCTGATTGATTCCCTATTGTGTCCTGATTTAATCAACTCCACGGTGAGTCGTTTGCTTTGTTTGTTTATTTTATTTTACAAAAATGTGGCGCTACATTCAAACCACCGATGAGCTAATGGCTAGGCTAACAAGTTTAAAGTCCTGATTAGTGGTTTTACTCATTAAACACTGAAGTGTCTTTGTTATCATTATGGCCGAATATTAGACCAATACTTCTAGTGTTGATTGAATCTTTGGTTATTGTAGTTTTGTCCATGTTGGATGTTTTTTGTTACTTTTCCTGTTTAATGCCAAACAGCCTATGGGACTTTTGAACAGATCGATGTGAGTGATTCTAAGAAGAGGATACTGATTGATAGCCATGTACAAACACACCTCTTCAGTGGACCAAGAAATAGGAGTAAATAAACAGGAGCTCCTCCAACCCAATGCTCTTTTAAAGCGTCTCTTTCTGGTTTGATTCCAGTCACCCTCTGGTGTTTTGGAACATGAAGGTGTTTCACCTCCGTAACAGACAAAAACTTTTGTCTCCCTGGAAACCAGTCCATCATTAACGATCCAGCCCTCAGCTGCAACGTGAAATACGTCAGCTAGAGGCAACAACAAGGCTCCTAGACGTGAATTAATTAGGTTCAGGTAAGTGGCAGCACCCCGGAGAGTCGGCGTGCTTCAGTAGACCATAAATAATCTGAACGGTGATCTGAAAGGAGCTGAAAGTCACTCAGATGGTTATTTATCACTACTGGTTACTAAATGGGAGAAAAATGACCAGAGATCAAGGCTACATCTTTAAAAGGCCTGTTTTCAACAACACATATTAAAAGATGTACAGGTAGAGATGAGTTTTATCTAACCGGAGCAGAACATATCATTAAATAAATCCCTGCTATTATAACAATAACCTCTAATAGATGACCTTATGTTAGTTTATTTAGTATTTACATTATGTCCAAAAGTAAATCTCTGGTGTTGAGTCTCAGCATTTTTAATAAACACCATGAGATATGATAACATGATTATTATATCACTACTTTAAACTGGGTGACTTAAGCATGCTGGGAAAACTCAACTTTTTCATGTGAAAGAACTGAGATTTAGCCAGTTTTAATAAACTTTTGTGATCAGGAGGAAAGATGATCAATACAACGCTGACCTTGTTATTGAATAAAACATGCTTTTAATCCTATTCAGCATTAGATATTTCTGAATTTATGTAATAAATTATTTTGAAAATGTTTCCATTGAATTAATAGAAAGTTGATAATTACTATTATTAATCTCTATTAATAGAAAAGTATGTAAAATTCTATGTCCCAGGTTCCTGCTTCAAAGTTTCAACTCAACTTAAAAATGTTGGAAAAACTAGTTTGAAACTGATCATTATTATTATTATTGGAAATGCTGCAGAATACCACCTTTATGTTATTACAATTAAATAAAAATTCAATTTTTATTCTCCAAATTTATGTCTGATGACTGGTTGAGTAACACCAACCATTAAGAATTTAAATTGAATAAATAAAGTTTGACTTATTGTTGTTTTTATTCTTGACTATTAGAGAAGAATACACACAAAAAAACATCCATGGTCCTCTTTACTACTCAATAACAATGTGATGTTCATGAACAAGTCGAATCTTTTGAACGGCTCTTCACTTTTCACCCAGTCTTCATTTTTTTGTATTAACCGTGACGTTTGAGGCCAGAAGGCTCCGTACCTTTTGCAAAAAGCTAGAACCACTTACTCCAAATCCTAGCAACCAATTAGATCAAAGCACTGACAAGCCCCACCCACTGACATTTTCCTTTAAAAGCAAAGACTTAAAAGCAGAAGCAAAACATGTCCTTCAAAATAAAAGCTGAAATGGTCTGAATGAAGCAGAATTAAGTGAGAACCAAGAGCTGTGTCAAAGAAATGAAAATATTTGTTTTTAGAGGGTTTTTTTCTGCTTTTGAATTTCACACTTTTGTTTTTATGTTATTAACTTACAATATTACTAACACTATTGTTACTTTAATGTTTACATGTTTTATTGTTATTAGCCATGACCCTGGTCAACCATCACTCTGCTGGATGTTTAATCAGCAGCTTCCCTTTGACTGATTCAAACACAAGAAAAGAAAAAAAAATCTACATCATGTTCAAGGTCATGTCAGAGATGTTTATCTGTGGAAACCATTCCCTCAGTGGGAAGCAGGAGCAGACGGTGACATTTAGGTGAGACTCAGTGGAGAAGATTTTAACCCTTTAAAGACTGAAATAATAAAAAAATACTGTTTAAAGTCAGTTCATTAAATTTATTGGCTAATAAAATCACAACTTATATAATATTTTATTTAATCCTGTAAATATATAACCATAATAAAGAAATAAAACTGGCACTTTCCACCTGTAGATCCTCCACCAGAGGGCAGTAGATGTATAAGCAAGTTTTTGAGGAATGTACTAATCCTGCTAAAGAGATAGAGCTCTTAGAAAAAAAGGTGTATTATCCCTTTAAAGCATGAAATATCAAATTATACTAATTAAAATAAATAACATTGTAAAAAATGAGCAATTTATTTACTGATATGAACAAAAAACGTGTCTAGATCCTCCACCAGAGGGCAGTAAATGTGTAAGATTTAATAACAGGTTTTTGTAGAACATACTAATCCTGCTAAAGAGATAGAGCTCTTAGAAAAAAAAGGTGTATTATCCCTTTAAAGCATAAAATATCAAATTATACTAATTTAAATATAGTAAAAAAAACAATTTATGTATTGATATGAATAAAAAATCGTGTCTAGATCCTCCACCAGAGGGCAGTAGACGTACAGGCATGTTTTAGAGGAATGTACTAATCCTGTTAAAGAGGTAGAGTTGTTAGAAAAAGGTTTATCTCTTTAAAGCATGAAATATCAAATTATACTAATTTAAATAAATAGAAATAGTAAAAAATGAACTATTTATTTACTGATATGAATAAAAAACTAAAGTCATGTTTTTCTTCATTACAACAATATAACTACTAGTAAATAAGAAGTCACTTTCCAGATCTAGATCCTCCACCAGAGGGCAGTAGACATATAGAAAAAGGTGTATTATCCCTTTAAAGCATGAAAGATCAAATTACACTCATTTAAATTAATTAAAATAGTAAAAAATGAACTATTTATTTACTGGTATGAATAAAAAACTCGTCTAGATCCTCCACCAGGGGGCAGTAGACATATAGGCAAGTTTTAGAGGAATATACTAATCCTGTTAAAGAGGCAGAGCTCTTAGAAACAGGAGTTTTAAGCCTGAAATTTTAATTTTTTATCTCATTATTAAAATATTTATAACACTGTGGTTCATATAGATCAGTATAAATCACTCAGAGGAGCACACAGCAGCATTTTTCTAAACCTCAGAAATAAAACTAATTAAATAGAGCCTGATCTGACCTGCTGAGGATCCTCAGGTCTCCAGGTGACCTGCTGAGGATCCTCAGGTCTCCAGGTGACCTGATCAGACCTGCTGAGGATCCTCAGGTCTCCTGATCAGACCTGCTGAGGATCCTCAGGTCTCCTGATCAGACCTGTTGAGGATCCTCAGGTCTCCAGGTGACCTGATCAGACCTGCTGAGGATCCTCAGGTCTCCTGATCCTCAGGTCTCCTGATCTGACCTGCTGAGGATCCTCAGGTCTCCTGATCTGACCTGTTGAGGATCCTCAGGTCTCCTGATCAGACCTGCTGAGGATCCTCGGGTCTCCAGGTGACCTGATCAGACCTGCTGGTCCTACCTGAGCCCAGCGTGCTGCTGCACTGCCACTGGTCCGGGGCGGTGGGCTTCCAGCAGGACTCCCACAGGGACAGGTAGTACTGGTCGTCGGCGGTGACCCACGCCGGACTCATCACGGCTCCCACGTCCAGGCAGAGCGCCAGGAAGACGCACAGCAGCCCGACCAGCTTGAGCGGGGTCAGCGGGGAGCTGCGCGCCGACTCCTCCGTCTCGGTGACCGCAGAGGACATGGCGGAGGAGGAGGACGCATTCGGCGGAGGAGAGAGAGTCCCGGTGCTTCCTCTTCCTCTCGGAGCGGGAAGGAGAGTGAAGGAGTCCCGGTGCTGCTGCCGCGTGCGGTGCGCGCAGGACGGACGCTGCCGCCGCGCGGTGGAGACCTCCACCGCTCGGTGCTGACGTCACAGGCTGTGTATGTGCAACAGGGTCCTAGAGAGAGAGAGAGACGTCTTTATTTAGGCTGCTGGAGGAAACTCAAGGCTCCTCTGACCCAAACAGCCAGCTGCTCTGCTCTGGGTAAAGGTCTAAGTATCAACAGGAGCAGGGGTTACACACTCATACTCACACTGGGTCTGAATACACACATTCATCACAAAAACTATCCAGCAGAGCGCTGTGCATCAGCCAGCAGGGCCGTAGCATGGAATTCTGGGGCCTAAACGTCAAGTGGGCCCCCGTGTCCTCTTGATCAATATCACTCACCTATATTTACTCATGATTTAAGACAAAGATAAAAAAGTTCATCTTAGTCTGTACTGATAAATGGTCTAATAGCCAGTATAATGAAAGTCAGGCTGGTAGACCTCAATTATCTTTATTTTTATTTAACTTCAGAAATCACGAGCTGTTGTTGGAAATCTGTTTAAATAAATGGATTGTGAAACAAAAGTCTCATAAAGATGGAAAATGGAGGAGAAAACGAGGATCTTCTCTAGGACATGTTACTGATGAGTGTCATGTTTGGGAAATCACAAACAAACAGTGACTAAATGTTAGAGGTTTACTCATCTGTTACTTTAATATTACACATAAGCAATGGCACAGCTGATCCTATATATGTTAGCAGATAGAACTGAAACATTAACATTTGAACATTACACACATAGCGTCAACATTAAAGGTGTTAAAGTGGCACACTGACTGTACTGACTAACACGTACATACAGTATGGAGAGATGCTGCCTCACAGCTCCAGATGTGTGCTCATTCCAGTGATGCTGCTGTGGAGAGAAAACTGTAGTCGTATTTGTCTTTTATTGTTTATAAAGGTCTGCATCGGAGCATTAGCAGCAACCATCCTGTACGCCGCTGCCTCCACTGGGACAGAAGGACATTAGAAAGCATGTCTGATATGCTCTACGGTGGGAGTACGCAAATACAAATCCTAAAGGACCAACATTCATCAACGAGTCCACGGTCCATGACTACTAAAGTCCAGCATGCATTCTGGATGTTGGGTTGGGTATACAGTATACGTATATACTGATAAACTCTCCCTACTGTACGAGTACACAGTGGGCCTGTCCCAATACTCACACTTCCAGCCTTATGCCTCTCAACTGCACGTTCCTGGAGAGATGCATGAGTGCATAAGGTATCCCGATTCTCTAGAGTGGATAATTAAGACCTTGGCCCCACCCCCTTTTCCACCCTTGCTCTGCACTCTGCTGAAGGGTATTTCCCATAATTCATTGCTGCACTTCATAGAGGACCGTAGGCTGCAGTGTGGACATTGGGACAGGGCCTACATATGTCTCACAGGCCAGATAGATGAGTCTCATGGGCCGGATGCTGCTTTAGGGTCGTCTTCTCCTCCTACGATATTCTTCTTTGCTGGTAGGATTGTGTTCAGTCTTAGTAAACAATAATACAAGATACTGCCCCCAGAGGTCATGTTGTGCATTGCTGTTGTAAAAACCAGCATGTTGTTCTTTGTGAACGAACTTGTTTGTTAAAGGTTCCGTTACCAATGCATCAACATCGTCAATTATGTCAACTAATTGTTGCAGCCCCAGTGTACACACACAAAAATGAAAGTACAGAATTGTACCTTTTGTATTGTCACTGGGGTGGTACCTTCAAAAGTACCATTTGTACCTTTAGGGGTATACATTTGTACCCTTGTAGTTTGTACCTTTTACAAGTCAAACCTGTACCTTTGGGGGCAAATGTGTACCCCTAAAGGTACAAATGGTACTTTTGAGGGTGCCACCCCAGTGACAAGACAAAAGGTACAATTCTGTACTTTCATTTTTGTGTGTATATGAATGAAAAAGTCAAGACGTACCATAATTTAAACCTATGTGGTCACACCCATCCTAATGAACACTGGACTTTGATGGCTAATGTTATGTCTTACAGAGAGGCGTGCTGCTGAGCCAGAGGTAGAAGGTGTGGGCTGTTATCAACAGGTCAAACCACTACAGTACACAGGTAGAACATCATGCTGTACCACAGATGGTCATATAACCAGGTAGGGCTGGGCGGTATACCGGTTCATACCGGATACCGGTGGTTTTTTTGGTTATGATGTGAATTTTTCATATACCGCTATACCGGTGAACAGCCCACACAGCGTCCCGGATGTTGGCAGTGGGGACACATTTCACCGCGACACACAACACCCCAGCGTGAGTGAAAAATTTGAAACAAGAATCGTGACGAGCGAGAATTGTCATGGCAACTTACAAATTACGAACCAAGAGGAACTGAACTTTTTCCAAAAAGAGAAGGCACTTGCACGTCTGTTGTTTTTTCAGGTTTAAAAAGTCGAACGTGACTTAGTCGCTAGCTGGCGGAGCTAGCTGGCGGGGCTAACCAGCAGCTTGCTTCACCACCTAGCCGAAAACGTCTTGGAATAATAATTATCAGGAATGTCTCAAGCTTAGATCTGTACTCTTCACCTACGCAGCTAAAACGGCTATTAGCAGTCAGTTAGACGTCCATTAAAGACGTGGTCGCTAAAGGGACCGCTGATGGAAAAAAAGCCAGCAGTGGGTCAGATAACAACGCAAAAACGTTCCACTGTAGGTTATATATGCAGTTTTGCTTGTTTTGGGCGCCCTCTGGTGTCCGTTTCAAATCACTGCCATTAAAAAGTTAGCCCATTGTTTCAGCTTCTAAACGCCTAAATCTACCTGTTGAAATGTCTCCTCAGCCTTCATAGCTTTCTACAGGAGCGGTTATTTACTCCTTCAAAGAAATCAGCTGTGTTCAAGCAGGGAGAGATGGGAAAAAAATCAGGAATCATGAGCTAAAAACACTCAGGCGCTAGCATAACATCTAGCTACTTTGGGTTAGCCTAACCCTCGTGAGACACGTGACTTCCTGGGTACCGTCACGGCAACGGAGATTTTGCAATCGAGGTATTCCGGCTGTAATCACCAGATGGGGCTAAGTGACTTTTCATTAACTCTGTAAAGGGTCAGATTAGCACAGACTGGCTCAAGGAGAAGATTTAAAAATATGAAAAAGTTGCATATTATCACTTTAAGTACTTCTCTCTTTTGACAAACATACTTTGAAGGGGTTATGTATTTACCTGCCTGTGACTGGACATGAAAGCTGATCTAATGCAGTAATTATTTTATAATTAAAAAATATTATGCTAGTAACAGCTGTGTTAAAAAAAATACCGTCAAATACCGTAAAACCGATATAATTTTAAGAAAAACCGTGATACATTTTTTTGCCATACCGCCCAGCCTTATAGCCAGGGGCACACATAAGATTTTCATTGAGATTCTCAGGAGAGAACCTGGTGCTCACCGTGAGTTCACCAGGGAGGGGTTAGCTTACATGCTAGGTCTATAGCATAAAAATTACGGATTTGCTACCTTTTATATGATAGTTTTATACCATATAAGGCCTGTGATGGATTCAGAGGGCTTCTTTGACGATGGTAAGACATTCCTGCTTTGCTTTGGCTCCTACTTTGGTTAGATTTAGTTTATTTCCTGTGTTTTTCTGCCACTCGCACACAGACTGACATCTCTGTGACGTCCACTCCAGCATGGCCCGATGAGACTGAGAAAAACAGGAGCCAGGAGCGCAGAACCCAAATTCAAGGAGACGCATCCATCCATGAGTTTATTTGACCACAAAGACGGTAGAGTGATGGATGGGAGAGATGGCCTTGTTTACGTTCAATCAGGACAATATTAGGAGAGGATGAAGGAAAAAGATGAGGAAAGTCGGGGAGCAGAGGAAACGAGTGTCACTGAAAGATGATCAACAGCAGCAGCTGTGTGTTTTAGCTCTTTGTTGCAGAATCCTTTAAAAAAAGCACAAAACAATAACCAACACTGCTAATTAGACACACGATCATTTACTGTAAGACAGAAACCATTCTTTATTTAGTTTCAGACTTCAGACTCGTAATGAAGATAAATTCAACCTCTTTTAGAAGGAAAATCAATCTCAATGAGATCATCCTGCTGAGTAAATCAAAGGACACAATAATTTCCTGGAGACATAAAACCAATAACACAAAAATGTTTATACTCCTAAAATGTGAGCAAAGCAACAAACTAGATTATATGATCAATTCTCATGCCGTACAGAGCTCAATACTAGACCTGAAGGACAGAGGGTGAATGTTTCCTGTGCTGGATGGGTGGGCTTGTCACAGTCGCATGATGGTTTTGCATTTATTCATTAAAAATGTTGGACTTTTCATAAAGTCGCTGTTGGCTGTTCTGGCTGTGGGCAGGAAGTAGTGGATCTGAAGAAGCCTCTGACTGAAGGTTTAGGGTTAGGTCCTATCGATACAGGTACCACAGATAACCCAAGGGACAAAGACACAGGAGACCAGCACACTGGACTCTACAGTTTAGTTTAATCACAATAAGAGGAGCCTGTTGAGGTGGTTCAAGCATCTGGTAAGGATGTCTCCTGGACGCCCCCCCCACGGAGGTGTTTCAGGCATGTCCTGCCAGCAGGTGGCCCCGGGGTCGACCCAGGACACGTTGGAGAAAGTACATCTTCAATCTGGACGGGAACGCCATGGAGTCCTTCCTGGAGGAGCGGGTGGAGGTTTCTGAGGAGAGGATGGTCTGGGATGCCCTAGTTAGGATGCTGCCCCCCAGGTTGCGGGGGCAGCATCCTAACTAGAGCATCCCAGAAACCAGCACAAAGTTACCATAGGTCCACCAGGGAAAGGTATGTCCACAGTGTTATCAAAATCAGACAAATAAAGCATGCATCAAATACATCTGTATGAAAAACTAAAAGTTGTGCAGCTTAAATAAACTTTACGTTAAAATTTTAACAAAAACATACAAATGTTCACTGTGTGACAGACACTCTGTTGTTGTATGAAGACATCTGGGTCATAGAGGTGATATCTCACAGCAGCATATCCTGGATTATTGATGAGGAGCTCTGCTAACCCCCCTCCTTTGCTCTTTCTGCTCCTCTTCAGTTCTGTCTGTCAGCATCGTCTTTAATCCAGACGGAGAGACGCTGGAATCGGGTTATGACCCTGTAGCCACGTCTCAGTCAAACACATGATGCAGCTTTTCTGATATTCTGGGTCTTCACCAGCTCTTCAAGCTCATCTATCTTATTAGGAAGAGATGTCACGTTCCCCATTATGATGGATGGAAGAGGTATGCATGTAGCATGGTGGCTGGCTCCTGTAAACAGGATAGTGGCTTCTTTTTTAACATAAGCTGATGCTTTATGCAAGTCTCCCTCCTTTATCTAGTCCTCCAGGGTAGGGGGGGGGGGGGGGGTTGAGGTTATGATGGACCTCAGTGCTCCAGGGTTTATGTAATCATGAAAATGACTTTGACAATAAATCCAGCTTAGACATTCAGAAGGTAATAGCGACAAATGTGTTTTTAGCCTTGAAGGAAACTCGACACTTAATGTGAATAAATTCCTCTGCAGTTTGTTTACCAGCTGACGGATGGAGGCTCAAAAAAGACTCGTCATCCTAAACATTTAAATGTTTGTGTTGAAATGCCTGCAGACCCTGAGACTGATCACATAGAAATGTTCTGACACACACTCCTTTATGGATCAGACTTTGATCCAGCGTGTCAGAACCTTTAGAGATTTAACCACCACAGAGCTGGCTAGACTCAGTTAACACATCTGAAGTGATTCTGTCAAGGCTCTTGACTAAAACTAGGGCCAATACAGATTCTACCATGTACTCGTACTCGTTAAAGTTAAATGAAAATAGAAGAAAGTAGAACCCTTCTTCCAATTCATTTCATTTTTTTGTGCGGTAGAAGTCTCGGTATCGGTACTCTGTATCGGCAAGTACTCAGATTCAAGTATTAGTATCATATCGGTTTTAAAAAAAGTGGTATCAGCGCATCCCTAACTACACATTTCTGTTCAGAGATGTTCTCGGACCAGTTATTTTCTGCCTCTACATTTTGTTTTTTATCACTATGTTAAGGATAATCGAGATTTAGAGTGCAGTGGACAACTCTGTTCAAACTTCGCTTGTCCAAAAAATCTATTCAGTCGTTAATTAGCCTAAAGCAGAGCTCTTCCTGCAAAACTCTTGCCCTCCAGCCTAATATGGACTTTTTTTTTTCATGGCGTGCATGTGCATACGCCTGCATGCGCCCCTAAACAGTAACTTTAAACCAGGATGTCCAAAGTGTGGCTCGGGGGCCACTTCCGGCCCTCGCCTGGATTTCAAGAATGGTAGAATTTAGTCCTCCGTCAGCCTGTTGATGCACTTTAAAAAAGAAGTTATGTTCAGATTTTTACTAAGTGAGGCAGAACAACAACAGCTGAACTAAAAATCCTTTATAGGTGTTAAAGGTTAAATCCACCTTTTATTATTCAAGTTTTTCTTTTAATTTAATTTTCTGATTTAAAAAAAACTCTCAGACCTTTATTGACTTTTATTACAAAGCACATAAAACTTGACTAAATATGGATTCAAATTTATTCTCAAGACCAAGAAACTAGAAAATCAACCAATCAAATCCAAGAAATTTGATGCTGTTTTTTTTTTTTTTTTTTTAAGGAAAACCTACTTGACCCATATTTGTCACATCCTGTTCCCTTTGGTGCCCTCTGGTGTCCTTTGTTTGTATTAATCTTTGTCCTCTTGTTGTTTTCACAGGTGTTCCTTGTTGTCATCCAGCCCACCTGTGTCTCGTCCTCGTGATCACCTCCCTCCTTATTTAAGCTTCCCTGTCTTGTCATTGTCGGACTCTACTGTGTTCTCGTCTTCTATAATAAATACCCCTTATTGGATTTATACCTGCCTGCTGTCGCTGATTGCTGCATTCATCCCTGCGTCTTGGGTCCTCCTAAAAACCAAATCATAACATATTTGTATTTACAACGACTTAAGGGTCCTTTTCTATAAGAAAGCAATTGTTTAGTTCTGTTCATTAAAATGTTGTATTCAGTACAAATAAACAGAATTCACAATAAAATATTTTTTCTTTTTTGCATTTTTTTAAATAAAAATTGAAATTTTGTGGCCCCTAAGGTCTTTTTAACTTGGCGTTTTCGGCCCTTGTCTTGAAATGTTTGGACACCTGATTTAAATCATCTCATCATAGATGCTGGTTCCAGGTGGGAGGAGCTTCTTCTACCTCTGGGCCACGGTCTCCTTTAGGGCATAGATGCTGTTTTATGTAATTATGTAAATTAGCTTTCCTCCTTCCTTCTGTATTAATCATAAAATTATAGTTTTTTTTCTTCCTCCTGCAGTTATGCGACACTCAGGAGCTTTTTATTGTTCTCATGGATACAGTGAAGAAAAAATTAAAATATATTCTGAAAACTACCTGAAATGTGAAAATCTACTGATTATTATGGACTTTTTGTGAACCAGAACTGACTCATGAGGAGCGTTTCCTGTTGACAGGAACGTTTTCAGTTGATCTCAAACCCATGAAAACAGAAATATGAAGGTAAAAAAAGAGGTCAAATATTCAAATCAGTCCCGTTTGTTAACTACAATAATCTAATTATGACATCAGCTGTTCATTTAACTGATCTAATTGAATTATATATAAAAAGGTTAATGAAAGAATACCATGAATCTGTAACCTGATACAAGAGGAGCCACAGACTATAAGTCACAGCATTATAATAAAGTGTCAAACAGCAGGAAAAACCTTCTTTATCTTCTCAAAATGCCCAAAGCTGATCAATTATTCATCCGGCCTGGACGTGCTGCAGTAACACCATGTAATGTGTCTGCTTATTTGTGCTAACAGTAATTTATTTGGACCCTGCAGGCAGGAGAAGCCAGTGTCTTAGTCAGAGTCAGGTTTTAGTGCATTTGGCATTTTCCCAGAAGCTAAATTCCAACTGATGCATAAAAAACTGCTACAGGTTCTATTTTTGTTTATTTTATCGTTCTTTCTCTTTTTTGAATCTCTGTTGTTGCTGCTGATGAAAACATTGTGCTTCCTGTTGTTATCTTTGGGGTTTTGCTGGGTTTGAGTTTGAATTTTTTTTGTAAGATTGTGAAATGATTGCAATTTATCACCCCCTAGTGTTTGTTTTAAGTCACTGTTGTAATAACGTTAGCTTACTCAGAAACCCCTAAATCTACCTGTTGAAATGTCTCCTCAGCCTTCACTGCTTTCTACTGGAGCGGTTCATCACTCATTCAAAGAAATCAGCTGTTCAAGCAGGGAGAGATGGGAAAAATCAGGAATCATGAGCTAAAAACACTCCGGAGCTAGCATAACAGCTAGCCACATTGTGTTAGCCTAACCCTCGTGAGATACGTGACTTTGTGAGACTTCAGAAGTTACAAACTTGGTATAGCTTTAATAAAAATCATTTAATTAAGTTTTAAGAGAAATAAATAAATATTAAACTAGATAAACTGACTTTATAAAGGATATTTTAATTAGCTGCATTCGTCTTCAGGTGTTTTTCTTCTGGTTCTAAAAGCCTGCACCTCATTAGCTCCTCACTCACAAACAGGTATTTAATCGTCTATGAATTAGTCAGATTTTATAGCAACAGGAATGGATGAATGGCTGTATTAATGTGTGATGATGAGGAGGAAGCTCAGAGTGATTGTACCCTCTCAGGTTGTTTATGTGACCTCACTGAAGGTAATTAGATGAGTGGGAAACTCGGACTAGATTGTGTTTGTTGAACTTTATTGTTTTTACGACTCCAGCTGTGAGATCTGGACTCCACCAGTACAGGACTTGATCAGGAGGAGCTTGGGTTCAAGAAGGGCAGCAAAGAAGCCACTTCTCTCCAGGACAGTCCTCAGGGACAGACTGGTGTTCAGCTAAAGGTCCAGGAATTGGACTGATACAAATTACGCTCCTCACAAAAAGTTAGGGCTATCTGGGTAAATTTCAGGATTAACTAAATTCCTGGTTCGGTTAGAAGTGATAACCCTGGTGCTGTCTGCAGGACAGTCCCCAAATGACTAGAAAACTTTATAGGCCTAAAAATTTGTGCTAAAAGTAGTCCTAAAAGTTTGTGCTCACACTCACGTATTGACGAATTTGCGAATTTTGATTGAGCTGGAACAAATTGATCCTGAGGAACAAACAATGTTGTTAAAAAGAATTAAACGGGAGTGAAGGAGACAGCGGCGTCTGTTGAATGTCCGTCCACTGAACAGGACAAGGCAGAGGACGAGTGAATATGCAGTTCTTGTTCAACCTTTGAGGGACGCGGATGGATTTATAAATGTTCGTACTTTCGTACTTCGTCTGCCAGACGTTCCTCGAGCTGATCCATATCTGCTTCCACGAGATCCTACTACTACGACTTCGCCGGCATCAAGCCGGAAATGATCTTGGGTTGTTGAGCCGACCAATCAGAGATGTGCGCTGTCCGTCTTGTTTGACAGATAGTTAGAAAAGTGAGCTCGACTCCGTCCGTCCTGGAGAGCCTGTAGGAGAGCCCTTGCGACAACGCATAATGGCGTTGCGTGTCTCCGTACCGATGCAAACGGAGAAGTATAAAGTAGGCTTTACTCCTGGTTTCCCGGTCTTGTTTTGGGTCCGAGTCACACCGAGTCATTGCACAGTGTGGTCTGCATACTAGAGGACCTGCAAGGGTACCTGATCACACCACCAGACACAGGCCTCATCATTTTGCATATAGAGAGTATCAACGTTGGACGGGGGACCTGAGTTGTCTCACATTTAACAAACTTTTTCACAAAAACAAAATAGCGAGGTTTTGAGAAAGGTTCCAGATGCACTCACCTCTGCTTCTATTCTCAGAGGAAACGTGTTGTGGTTTGATGTTCAAGCCCTACATAAACCTAGTATCAGGTACTTTTGATGAAGTACTAAATTCCATCTATGTTCTGTAATCAGATCATAACTGTGTTTCCCTTGAACATATCAATTTTACCTCCACTGATTCTACATAATAGATGTTAAGGTTCTATAAATAAATCACATGACTGCTGCTTTGTTGAGCTGGCTGTTCTCGCTGTTAGTCTGAGCTCAACAAACAGACTTTATAACACGTCAGTCACCCGACTGGCTCCTAATAGAAGATCTAACAGACAAGGCAGAATATTAGGACAGGGTATCCGCGGGTCCTTAAAAAGCCTTAAAAGGTCGTAAATTTGCATTTCCCAAATTAAGGCCTTAAATATCATTAACAATGCTAAATAATCCTTAAATTCAGTGTCCAAAGGTCTTAAATCTCTAGGGCCCTATGATTTCTGGGTTACAAAGATCTGAAACTCAGCAGTGCACCAGACCTCTGGGGTCTAGAAGGGTCTAGGTCACTTAAGGCTGTTATTATCTCGTTAATTCAGTAAAAAGGAGCTTTTTAAAATTATTTTCAGGTGAATGCACTTCGGTAAGATATAATGCAGATCAATTATCTTGATGTTTGTTATTTTTTTGCACTTTCACTTCCAATAAAGGTTTAGTCAGAACTATTTGTAAGGTGGTCACATCCCCTTTCTCATTCCGTGAATGTAAGGTCTTAAATTTGATCAAAGCCGCCTTAAAACAGGTCTTAAAAAGTCTTACATTTGGCTTCCTTGAACCTGCAGATACCCTGTAGGAACAAGTAGTGGATACTTCAGGATACTCATAGGAAGTGTTATGAATTTGCCTCATCAGTTGACAGAATATTTTCCCAGAAGTCTTAGGGATCACCAAGACATTACAGGGTAAATGTTAGACGGTCTTTGTGTTGCTTTTGGTCAGGAGAGGTTTTGTCCTTGGAGCTCTCTCATCTCTGGGAGGGTGAACACTTTTCACAGCTCTGTATACAGTAAAGTATCTGATCATGAATTCATAATTTCGCAGGATTAAAATGGAATGAAGCTTCTTTTCTCAGGTTTCATTTCTTCTCTAACGAGTTGTTCCAGTTGACTGTGAGGCAGGAAGGGGGCGTGTCCTTGACGAGGCCTGTTTAGACTCATTTTCTTGGTGGTAAATCTGTAAAGTTCCTAAAAATCAGTCAAACATAAGAAGGAGCAGGAGGATACCTGTTCAGTGGAAGCTTGTGTTCCTTCAGGCTGCAGACTAATAAACAAACACTTTGGATTTGCATATCTCCCTGCAGTGCGACGCATGCTGTTTTATTTTTAATGCAGCCTGCCTTTTGTGGAATTACACAGCCCTAAACGTTATTAATGTAATGGAGGGAGTGAGTGTGTGTTGGTTTGTTTTCATTATGACTGATGTCTCTACACCGCTCAGATTATCTTGATGCGAGGACAATTTCTCACAGCGCTAACCTTCGGCTGATCGGCTCGACTTGGTCTGGAATCAAGGTCGGAAGTACACACACACAAAAAAAACCTTGCAAACTTTTTCATTTTCTTCCCCGTGCATGTGTAACGATGGCTTTTTATTACGCCGCTTCATTAGCATATTTCATATCCTGCTGCCGAGCGTCTTTCAGCTCCGTATCTGTCTCCGCCGACGGAGGAGACACACAGGTGCTCACCCGGGATAGCGTCATGAGAAACGAGAACAAAACACACAAAGAGGTAAACATACGAACAACACCTGCTAATCAGTCAGCGAGATACCTGCCATCAGACGGTGGGGGGGGGGGGGGGG
>SSNR01000353.1:549943-572443 GCA_006937965.1 Callopanchax toddi
GGGGGGGGGGGGGGGGGGGGGGGGGGGGGGCAACGCAAACACAAGCAGGGCGACAATTCATCAAAGGACTCACGCAACAAAGAAAACACATGCTGGGTTGTCCTTCAAACACAAGTAGGGCTGAAAGGAGTCATCGAATTATGACAAACATCCCTGAGGCAAAAGCAATAGAGCAGAGGCTAAGCTAGCCTCTAAGCTAGCAGCCATGTTGACCCATCTGAAGGTGTCCCTGAGGACCCATAACTCTCCTAAATCGTTAAATGTTTTTCTCACTATTCACCGTGTCATCCTAACCCTCGTTAATAATAGTTTTTAATAAAGATAATCTAAACAACTCTTGACCCCGTGGTTCTATCCACCCATGGGCCTTCCTATCAAAGATTCATGAGAAGGTAGTCTGGACACAAATAATGACATTTTTATTGAACTCAACATTTTAGAAGTTTCTCAATCTGGCTTCAAACATCTACATAGCACTGAAACAGAAATGTTGAATATTTTTATTGACGTACTCTTAGCAATGGCGTAGATTTGGTTTTGATATTGGTGGGGACCAGGGTGGGACGCGGGGGGGATTGCAGATTAAAGGGATCTGTCCCGGTCCCGGTCCAGACTGGCCTGAAGTTATGGTCAACGAGAAAATGCCCAAAGGCCAGTCCTCATCCAGACCCAGGGCAGGCGCCATCAGCGTAAGCGGCTTGGCGCGGGCCACTAGGGGCTCCACTGGCCGATCCAGACACAGGTCAGTCTGCGGACTCCGCACACAGCACTGATCCACTGGGCTGCACAAATTATTGGTGGGGACGCTATTTCTGCACCCTTGGGTTGCGTTTTTGGTGAGGACAATTCAGTGATTGCTGGGGATTGGTGGGGACACGTCACCTCCATCCTTACCAAATCTACGCCCATGACTCTGAGCCATGGTTGCCATTGGCTGTGTTGTCCTTATGCTCCTGAATCTTACGCCAATCTTCTAGAGCAGGGATTCTCAAAATGTGGTATGCGTACCACTGGTGGTACACGAGCCCCCCCTGGTGGTACGCGTAGGACTGGACCCCTTTGTTTTTAATTAAATATTAGTGACTAAAACAGTGAATTTTAAAAATTAAGCGTTTGTAATGCGAGGTGGCCTAATTTGGGTATATTTTCACCATTAATAAAGTATTTTTATTAAGATATATTTATTTATAATGTGTTATGTCATGACGTACTTCTGTTGTCTGAACGCCGGATGGGCTAACAGTTTGTGCACCACAGATTAGCTTAATGGTTAAGCTAAAAACATCGGTGCCAAGCAGGGCTAGCGTTAACGGAGTATTTTCTGTCATTTACCGGTTTTTTAAACTTTGACGGACAAACCTTAAGGCCGCTTATCTGGGTCCAGGTAGCGAACCGGGAGCCCAGACCCCCCACTCCCCAGCCTCCTTCTCCACCAGCCAACAGCTGACTTGTCCGAACCGCCTCAACTGGTTCTGGATCAGTGGTTCTCCGAGTCTCTCCCGAATGTCCGATCTCCTCATGCTATCTCTAATAATCCCGACCATCCTGCGGAGGAAACTCATTTCGGCCGCTTGTATATGCGATCTCGTTCTTTCAGTCATTACCCAAAGCTCATGACCAGGTCAGGACTGGGAGGTAGACCGACCGGTGAATAGACCCATGCTTTCTGGTTCTTTACCACGACAGACAGCGTCACGTCCCTGCAGACGCTGCCCTGATCCACCTGTGATGTTTAGTGGCGTTCATGTTGAGTTTCCTGGTTTGATTGAAAACAGCTGATTGCTGTGGTAACGAGGCAGCGTACTCTTGGAGATGACAGCTGGAGGAGCGAGAGTGTCAAGAGGGTGTTTTGTAACGCGGCGGCAGCCGACAGTCTTCCTGTTAATAAATAAAACACAGAGATTTGAAAAACTGACTTTTTGTGTGAGAGACCATTACAATATTGTTAAGATGAATGCAAAGTAAATAATGTTGACAATGTCGTTATGATTTTTTTATTAATAAGTGACAGATAAAAATGGATTATGACCGTATTTTTTGTGCCCTGTCGTCAGTCAAAATGACAGATTACAAAAATGTCTAGCGAGACCTCTGATTCCAGTATAAACAGTCAAATTGTGCATTATTTAAAGGTCCAACATCGTGGTGGTACAAGGTCCAACATCGTGGTACTTGAAGATCCTACATAGGTTTTAGGTGGTACTCGGGTAAAAGAGTTTGAGAACCAGTGCTCTAGAGCAGTGGGTGGGCCTTGGAGCTTCAGCCCTGGACTGGTTTAAGTCTTGCAATGCCATCTGCTCCCTTCTTATACGGGATCCCACAGGGATCAGTCTGAAGCCTGGGTCCCACATAAAACATCAGTGCTGCGCCACGTAGCGCCTGAGTCGTGATTTTGAACAGAAACCATTGTAATCAGATAAAGTAGTCCCTTGAGGAGTGCCACAGCGCTAAAGATACGCAACAGTTCTATTTCTGAGCGGAGGCGCAGCCGAGACGCGTGTCACTAGGACCCAGAGGCACTAGGACCCAGGCTTCAGGCCCTCTGCTCTTCATTGGTCTCTCTTGGTTCTAACTTAGAAAGTGCAGTATTTCCTTTTAGTGTTATTCTGATGACATGTCCCATTGAACACCTATCACTGTGTCACACCATCGCTTCATTTCCTTGTTATTTAAGAGCTTCTGAACATTTTATTAATAAATATAAATAATAGTACTTGGTAGTATTTGGATCAGCTTTATGGTGACATGGGCTCTTTAAATTAGCATGTGAAAATAACCATTAAAAATATGGAAATTTGATTCAGAACTTGAGACTGACCAGTACATTTAGACTGGAGTAAGATGGAGTCTCTTTCATCTACGACAGCTGGCTAAAGCTGGCCCTTCGGTTTGAGACCCAGGCACTCATCACCACTAGGCTGGCTTACTCTAACAGTTTATACAGTGGAATTAATGGTTCATAGCTTGGTTTTAAACAGGAAGTCACAAATGGAGATATATTTTGCCAGTTTTTTCAGCACTCTGCTGGCTCCCAGTGCATTCTAGAATGTTTCAAAGTTTCTTTACTCCTTTTTTAAAGCTCTTAATGATCTCGCTCAGATCCTCCATCTTCATTGACCTTTCCGATCTCTCAGGTCAGAAACTTCCCAGTACTTTCTGAGAACTGCAGGAATCAATGGACGATTTGACAGAATGCTGGAGTTCTAACCCCCCCCCCCTACACCGGTGTCTCTTTTAAACACTCCGATGAACAAAAGGTGGTTGTTTCTCCCGTCGTCAGCAGCATCGTCTCCCACGTGACTCCTCGTGTGTCAGAGCCGCTTCTCCGGGAGGCAGCGAGACGGAGGGAGGAGATGAAAGCAGGGTCGAGCAGCTCGTTCTCACTACACCACTACTGTCATGTTCACCAGAGGGACATGATAGCTGTCAGCTCACACACACACACACACACACACACACACACACACACACACACACACACACACACACACACACACACACACATGCTAAGGGAGAAGAGCAGCAGCAATAATTAGATTTCACTTCAAAGACCCGAGCAGTGGATTCTGTGGGAAACGGAGCTGATGTGTGATTGGCTAAAGGTGAGGAGCTGAGAGTCCTGCAGGACGCCTGACCATCTCCTGCAGACCCTACGGGACGAGCCGTGTATCACTTAGCATCTCGGTTTAAAGGCTGTACACTACACATCTGGTAGAAACTGTTCTACCCCTTGACAAGCACACAGGACTCTAAACTAGGACATCAATCACTCTGGGACCCGACTGCTTTTAGAAATGAATGCTGAAGATGATCATATTACAGACGAGTGTGAAACGGCACCTCCACATCTGAGGCGTCATTCTTGAGTGGAAAAGGGTGGATTACCTATCCAGGAGGGGAGAGGGGATTAGGTATGTAGAGGTCTTGTTCTCAAGGGAGGGAAGGCGGAAACAGGCTGATCTATGTTCCTACCTCACCTGTGATCATGATTGAAAGAAGGAGATCACAAATACAAGTGGCTGACTTGAGATTCCTCCTGCAGGGTGGAGCCTCAGAGTTAGGTTCTGACCCGCTGCCATAGCCTAACTAGACGTGACTCAGATTGGACGGGGACTCTAGAATCTCTAGACCTTACTCTAACTTGTGTTTTGAGACTTGAGTTGTATGAATGGGGTGACCGTGGCCTGGGCGACGAGGAAGACTAGGGTTCAAATCCCGGCCCAGGCCCAGGCCGGTCAGGCCCAACACACTGAATCCCCATTGCCCCCTGAGGCACCACGGGGAGGGGTCAAAATCAGAGAAATTAGAAGATAAATTATTAATCAGTCCAGAGTATTTACACCAGCTAGATTGGAATAAGTTTTAGTGATTAGAGACTCGGGACTTGACTTGAACATGGACAAAATAACTTGTGGACATCTCTGCAAAACCCAACCAATAATAAAGTACTACAACGTTTACAGTCACACTGCGGGTACTGAAGGTTGCACTAAATAATTATAGCGAAGAAGATAAATGCATAGAAACAGGTCCACACCTGGACATGTCCTCCGTCTTCTGGCAGGATGTCAAATGAATGTGTGTTTTATGAGAGGCTTAATTAGTGCCATGTTAATTGAATCCCTGTGTGAGTGATGTATGAGCGTGGGGCTCCCTGTGACAGGATGAAAGTGAAACAGCCGAGGAGATAATCCATTTAAAACGGTCTGAGAGCTGAGGAGGATTAGCTAACGCAGCGCTACGTAGCCAGGATGTCAGAAGACATCAAAGTTCTCCAGAATCTCAAATGATTTCATTCTCAGACAAACTCAACTGCAATTTTGATTCTCTGACAAATTCAACTAAAACTGATGGTATTTTTAAATTTTAGTAAGATAGACTCATCTCTAAACAACACCTGAGGCCTGGAACAGATTTCACTAAATAAACCTCCTGATAAACCGTAGTGCTCTCAGTCTGTGATACTGAAACAAGCTGCTACCCTGTAAGATGCTTCTCTAGAACCACGTGTCTCAGATCTACAGTACTAAGATTTATGGATCCTTTTGTAGACACAAAAAACACACGAATTAGGGTTTTCCCTCGTGTCCTGTCCAGCAATACAGCAACCAGACATGTTTGAGTTGATCAAACGTCCTCTTTTCCCCAGACATGTCTTCTTCTCACGTTCTGTCCGGGACGTCTGGAGGGGGGTTTCACAGATGAATGAAAACGTCCGGGTTTTATCGTTTTTCACTGGAAGTAGGCATGTACTTAAAGTAACTGGTGCGAATATCCCTCTCACACACAGAACAAGTGAGTGTTTCATTTGTGATGTAACTGTGGACACCACTTTAAACGATTTTCCTGTATTTGACATCAGGAGACAATAGTTCAGATTCTAGTCTTGCAACCGGAGTGCAGGTTCAAATCCCACTCCTGCTGGGTTGACCTGTTTAATATTTGTACTTGTTGACTTTTGAAAGCCTATCTGAAGGTTGTTACTCAACTATACCAGTATTCTTCAAAACCACACAGAAACAAGATACTTTAAATAGGTTTAAGTCTACTTTAATAAACAGTATCAAAATGTTTCACAACTGAGCCAAGTGTCCTCTTTTTCTGAAAATCAAAATATGGCCACCCTAGTCTGAATGCCAAAAACAAGCTTTACAGATTCACTATCACAGGTGGGGCAATACAGCAGCACCTGGTATAGATTCTTAGACAAAATCTTTATTAGAACTGTTTTTTGGTTTTATTTAAACTCCAATGGACACAAAAACAGAAATGAAGGTAAATGATACAGAGAGAGAGATAGAAGGATGTTAGAAAAAGATGCTTCTAGAAAAACAAGTTTGTCTGATCGCTGCATCCTGCTATAAGTGTACTTAGAACTCCAGGTAAAAACAAGACAGCTGACAAGAACTATAGAACAAAACTACCATTCACTCATTTATAAAACCCTTAAAAATAAATTAAAACAAACCAATTTAATCTACAGCTAAATAAACTAGAAGTCCACGAGCCTTCTCTTAGTGTTTCTGCTGTTTTCTTTAAATCTCATCATAAAAACTTCTGCATAATTATGTTACCGGAGACAAACCAAACCCAGCTTTTTGTTTGTGTAAAATATGCACCGATACCACTTTTTTAAACCAATACAATACCGATACTTGCCAATACCGAGTACCGATACTTCTACCACACACAAAAATGCAATGAATTGGAATACAGGTTCTATTTTCAGTTAACTTTAACAAGTACGAGTACATGGTATCGGCCCGATATTGGTATGGGTATCGGTACATCCCTAGTAAAATATAAAGAAATGCGTTGAATAGATTTTTTCCCAGGAAACGTGGCCTTGCAGCATCAGAAGTGTTTGACTTCAGGTAGAGAGATATCAGCGCATGAACAACAGGAACTCTATACCAGAGGAAAGTGCAGCTCTTCTTGTATTCTGTATATCCAATCTGTTCTACCCAGTGGTGTGTCACTAAGTCTTATTCTCATCCACACTATGCTAATGCTAATTATCTGTAACTCAAGGCTACACACGTCCTGTAGTTTAAATGTTTCCACTGTCTGATATTTGAACCATTAATGTTAAAAAAAGCTCCATTTCCTGGGAAGAACCCGGCTTCCCTGGTGAACACTAAAATGGGTCTGTGCTTTTTCGTCTCGATGGTTGAGCTCCATCACAGAAGCTAATGAAGCCTCTTTGTATTCCTGTGCGCCTCCTGAGCTGCTGCTTCCTGCAACAAGTAAGAGGAGTGAAGTGTTTTGTTCTGCGCAGAGGTCAGAGGACCTGCTCTGCTCTGTGTCAGCACCTGGCAGCTTGTCCTTATTATAAATCTGGCTTTAGTGTGATCGCTTGTTTCTGCAGAGAACATTACAGACACTCCCCTACATTACAGGTGGGAGGCTCATCTGTTGCTGCGGCAACACACCCTCAGAGGGAGGCGGGAGGGGGGAGCTCATTTCAGCAGGTAATCTATGGATGGAAATCAGCAACTGCTCAGAACACACTTGTATTTCTGTCCTTATGAGGACATTGTGCTGATTTCCATTCATTTGTGCAGCCTCACACCTAACCTTAACCACAACCATGAAACCCAAAAATAATGTTCCACCACATCAGGACCAGAGTTTGGGCCTAATGAGGACCACTGGTCCTGATAAGGTCAGTAAATATATCAGGGAAGGTCTACAGATTGTAGCGAAACCCAGATCTCAAACACACTAGTTTGTATTTCTGTCCTAATGAGGACATTGTGCTGATTTCTATTATTTTGTGTCCTAACCCTTAACCTGAACCATAAACAGTACATGCTCAAAAATGATGTTCCACCACATTGGGACCAGACTTTGGGTCTAATGAGGTCTACCGGTCCTGATAGGGTTGGTATATACCAGGGATGGTCCTGTTAGGGTAACAAAAACACACACACACACACACACACACACACACACACACACACACACACACACACACACACACACACACACACACACACACACATGTCTATTATCTGAAATATCTAATAAAAATCTAGTCTTAGATGATTATCTTCCATGTGATGAACAAACTAAATGAACAATTCAAAGGAACCAGTTCATTCATGAGAGATGCATTTTTTAAAAACCTCATTCCGGTCCATAACATGCAGTAATTACTATCTTTCTACATAAATACACCTTTTGAAGACTTGTGGTTTGAAATAAACCTTTTAAATCAAAGGTTTCACGTACTCTATAAACCCGGATATGAACGGTGTAATTATTTAATAAAAACTCAACCAAAACGCAGAGTAAACCTAAGAAACCAGGCTGAGAATATCTAAAGGAAATCCTGTCTGGTGTAATATACGTTAATAAGATGTGGTGATATCTACAGACCAGCTGTTTGAGGAGAGTCAGGATCATCTACCAGCTCAGCATAAAGGTCTTTGACTTTAAGAGGACTAGACGGTCTAGTGGAGACCTCGCTGCCTCTCTAGTGTTTAAAGTAGGGATGCACCGATACCATGTACTCGTTAAAGTTAACCGATACCAGTATCGGTATCGGGCCGATATCAGGCCGATACTGATACCGATGTCATATACTTGTATTTGTTAAAGTTGAGCAAAAATTGAAGAAAATAGAACCTGTCTTTTATTTCATTGCATTTTTTTGTGCGGTAGAAGTATCGGTACTCTGTATTGGCAAGTACTCAGATTCAAGTATTGGTATGGTATCAGTTTGAAAAAAAGTGGTATGGGTGCATCCCTAGTGTAAAGAGACCTGCTGAATGTGTAAAACATTACACTGAGGCTAACATCACCTCCTACAGATTTAATAACATCAAAGAAGGACAAGAAGACATTTCTGATTAAAGGTTTTATTAAGTACAGTTCATGTGAGTCCTGAGGGGTTGTTCCTCTCACCTCATAGGTCCACTCCACGTCTGCTGCCTGCAACAAGAGTCAACATTTACTGGTTGGACTTCAGATAAACTGGAGGTTTGAACTGGTTCAGATGGAAGGATCTAGAACTTGATGACCCTCTAAAAAACTAAACAACCATTCGGAACCAGAAGGTCTTCACAGGGTCCTGGTGAGGTCCTCAGAAGGCTCACCATGACAGAACATCAGGTGGACGTCTGTAGGGAGGAGATGGTGCCGTCTCAGAGTCCACACAGTCCAAAATAAGGCTATAGAGGGTGGACATGTTGGTCCCCAGGACACAATTTGGACCTATGACACTGGACCTCAGGATAAAGGCCTTAAAGGAACGGTCATGTTCCTGAGTACAAAGGTCTGATATGTCTAAATCAGTGATTCTCTGGTGGGTCGTGGACCTGTTTTCAGGTCTTTGTCTGGACATTAAAATGTTTATTAAAGTCATAATGGAATGTAACCTGTAGGTGGTTTTACTCAGTTAGTTGAAAACATGTTTTTCTACCACCTCTTGTCTCACTCTTCTTATTTGCAAACGGAAGCGCTGGAATTTGCGCATAACCACAGTCGGTCTGACCCTGTTTGTCATGTGCTCTTTGTCTATTATTTCTGGTTAATTTTGTGTCCTTGAATCCTTTTAAATCACTGTTTTTAAAATGTTGCAAACGGGAACCAGACCTGATAAGTGCACTAGACATCAAAACCAGCTTTAAGAGGTATTTATTAGAAGACATGATGGGTGCACAGAAGAATCAGGATGCAGACGTCCAATGAGGATGAGGCAGGAGCAGGTACAGGTGAGGATTAGACTTGATCATCCACAGGCAGGTAATATCCTACGAGGGCAGACTGGGTTCATAACTGTGAGGAAATCATAAGACAGAGAAACGCGGGGCAGGAACTCCTCTGATCGTGAGGTGTGGAGCTGCTCATATGAGGCAGACACAGGTGGCATTAATCTGCTGATTGCAGAGGTTCAGCTGTGCCTCATTAGTGGAGCTAACTGGGAATGAGATGAAGACCAGAGTGTGACTATTTCATGAGTTTATTTTGGATTAAAACTGCTACTGAGGGAAGTCACTTTTCCTAATGTTGGTTTATGGAGTCAGAGAAAAATTTCAAGCTAAATAATTTGAGGGGTTTTAAAAATATACTCCCCAGTAGTTCCACTTTTTGATTTCATGTATTTTAAATGAAAACGCAAACTGAGTTCTGACTGTTCTGTCAGCCTTGTGATTAAATGACTAGTTTATAAGACGTAGTGATATTCAGTGAGCCTGGTCTCACCTGGGGCTCCATATTTAGTGTCAGTAGTTTGATTTTTATGTCATGTTTGTGCCTGAAAACAGTTAAATCTGTTAAAAGAAGAGCTCAGTGGACCAGTAAGGGACGTACCTGGACAGCCAGTCTCGCTCTGCGTCTCCTGCTGCTGGTGGTTGGTGTGAAGGACACGATGATGAGAGCACCAGTGGTCCCAGTGGGAGTCAGTGCCCTGGAGGGCGGAGTCACAGTGAACTCACTGCTGCTGTCATCCAGGACTGAGTGGTTCTTCTGAAGAGGACAACTGGACCACTTTATAGTGTTGGTGTCCCGGCCCACACGGAGGTGTTCTGGTCACATCCATGACAGGACTCTAAGTTTGAGTTTTCTAAGTTCTAAGCTATTAAACTTGAATGTGTTGCTCCTTTTATGCGAGTTGAACCCACATGTATATCAAACTTCCTCCTGATTGGCTGTTAGGGTCCTTGGTATTATGATCAATATGACTTTTTGACTTCAAAAAATAAGTTTTTAAAACTGACCTTTTTATTTTCTAAAGTTAATAGAACCATATTTTAGTTTTTAAATATATAACAGTAACAAAGCAATATAATTGGCACTTTCCACTTGCAGATCATTCACCAGAGGGCAGTAGACATGTATAAGACTGGATAGGGCAGCTTTTGATTAACGTTCTAATACTAATACTCTATCTGGCTGTTTTAAAGCATGGGAGTACAGGTATTTGTTTTAAAGGTGCAACGTTCAATGCAAGTTCAGTGGTTTTGTGTATTTTTTTTGTCTAAATAAAATAATTACATCAGCATCATTCCAGAGTTCTGATGATAGACTTTAGCTGTTGTATAAAACTATATGCAGATGAAATCCATCATGTAACTCTACTGTACGGTGTACATTTTAGGACATCCTCAGGTCTCAGACAAAAAGTCATCAGTCATCAGAAAAACGGTCATCAGGAAAAACGTCGTCAGGTAAAAGTCGTCACTCATCAAAAAAAGTCATCAGTCGTCAGGAAAAAAGTTGTCTGAAAAAAAGTAGTCAGTTGTCAGGAAACAAGTAGTCAAGTAAAAGTCGTCAGTCATCAAAAAAAAGTCATCCGTCGTCAGGAAAAAAGTTGTCTGAAAAAAAGTAGTCAGTTGTCAGGAAACAAGTAGTCAAGTAAAAGTCATCAGTCATCCAAAAAAAAGGCATCAGTCCCCAGAACAAAAGTCGTAAGGAAAAAAGTCATCAGTTGTCTGGAAAAAAGTTGTCAGTCATCAGGAAAAAAGTCGTCAGTTGTCAGGAAAAAAGTCATCAGGAAAAAAGTCGTCAGTTGTCTGGAAAAAAGTCATCAGGAAAAAAGTCGTCAGTTGTCTGGAAAAAAGTTGTCAGTCGTCAGGAAAAAAGTCATCAGTTGTCAGGAAAAAAGTCGTCAGTCATCAGAAAAAAATTCATCAGTCATCAGGAAAAAACTAGTCAGGAAGAAGTTGTCAGCAGTCAGAAAAAAGTCGTCAGTCATCAGAAAACAAACCACATCATTTTTCTGACGACTGACAACTTTTTTCTGATGACTGACGACTTTTTGTCTGATGTTTTGTCTGACGACTGACGACTTTTTGTCTGAGACCTGAGGATGCCCTAAAATGTATACCGTGCTACTGATTACTTCTGTGATTATAAAAACATTAGTTTAATGAGAATAAAAACAGAATCCCTTTCTGATTTATTGTAGTTTTTAATCCATTCATTCACTCTAATTCTTCTCAGAATTTGTCCTCTGAGTGTTTTTATCTCAACAACCAGGATTTTACTAAACTAGTTTTAATACTCCAGCTTTGAGTTTATGACACTGTTTCTTCATTCCCACTTACAGCAAAGATTCAACATGTAGATAATGGAGGAGACTATTTGCAGCACCACACCCCCCTTCATTTCCTGATGGTGAAGTCATTAGCTCTCGGAGGTATTGATTCTAGCGGTGCACGCCTCATTAATGGACTCTACAGTTCTTCCACAGAAGACCGAAGCTGATAAATGAAAGCTCTCTTCACTCTGCGGGACGTCACAATGCAACACAGTAAAGTAGGATTACATAAATGACTATGTAACACCAAGATCACACTGTTTACATTCTTTAGCCATTAGAACACACACTGATCAGAGCAGCTTTAAGGGCTTACAGTTTGTTGAATTGATCTGACTTGCTGCCTTGTTTTTTTACTTTATCGCTGCATTGAAAGCAGATCTGAGCAGGAACAGTCCCTGAAGAGGTTCCAAGGAGTTCCCCGGTTCTGTTTTTATTGTTAATTTGTTGTTTGCTGCTGTATTTAATAAATTAAGGTCTTGCAAGGAAATAAGTGTCTCACTCTCTCAAGTAGATAACTTGGATGCACTGAAGCTCACTCCATGAGACATAACTTCTGTAAGTAGTTCAGATTCATCAGAAGTGACGATATAGTTCTTGTGCAATCTTTTCTTCATTTAATGATCAAAGCACAGCTTCCTAGTGTTGGTGAGGAGAAGGCCTGGACTGATACAACAGCTGCTTAAGGAGCCATTGTTTCCTCTGAATCATCGACCCCCCAAAATAACAATAGAGACAGAATAGACAAACAAATCTGAGATGGTAATCAGCAGAGTTCAACCTCCACCTGAAACCAGGAAGCTGTTCTCACTGGGATTTTCCTCCAGAACAACCTGAACTCAATTACAAAGTTTACAGCTTTGAAAGCTTCCTAATTGTTTTGGGTTTTTGGACGGAGTGGCTTCTTTGTGACTTCAACTAACATATTATGCAAAATAAAAACCCAGAAAATCAGTTTGTCTTTGTTTACAGGTTTGTACTGCTGTCGTTCTGTGGGTCTTCAGACTAACCTGATCTTTAATTGTGTGCTGATCGTTTTTTATAGCAATGTTTGATAACACAATTCCAACAAAGATTTTAAGCACTTTCTAAAACTTGAAAATACCAAATTGTAATTCCTGCTTTTTCTGTCACCTTTACTCTAGAGCAGGCACCAATCAGAAGAACAACAGATTAGATTGTAACAGGTTTATTGAAGGTTGGTACTTATGTGGTATATAACAGATCTCAGGACAGGGTTCTAGGAGAAGAGGTTAGATGTTGTTCTCTGGAAGGGATGACTTACTGTTGTGGTGGTGTGAGGAGTTCCAGGGAAACTGAATACTTTTTTACTGATGACTTTTTTCCTGGTGACTTTTTTCCTGGTGACTTTTTTCCTGACTACTTTTTTCCTGGTGACTTTTTTCCTGGTGGCTTTTTTCCTGATGACTTTTTTCTGACGCCTTTTTTTCCAGACAATTGACAACTTTTTTTCAGACGACTGATGACTTTTTTCCTGATGACTGACGACGTTTTTTCTGATGACTGACAACTTCTTCCCTGATGATTTCTTTCCTGACAACTTTTTTCCTGACTACTTTTTTCCTTATGACTTTTCTGACAACTGACGACTTTTACCTGACTACTTTTTTCCTGACTGACAACTGTTTTTCTGAGGACTGCTGACTTATTGTCTGAGACCTGAGGATGTCCTAAAATGTACACCGTACAGAGGATCAGTGAGGAGACTCAGGGATATGTCCTGGTAGGATGCATCCACACGACTCAGAGGATGAACAGAACAGGACAAAGGAATCCAGGAAAACATAGGGTCTTCTGCAGGATATCTGTCTGGAGAGGAAACCCTGGAGGTTAGTCATGGAGCTCAGAGGAAGATAAACACAAAGGTAAAGGTCTGATTACCATTCAGGAGAGCGTCTACCTCAGGAATCCAACTGTCGTTTAAGCTCCTCCTGATGAGTCCTGATGAACTGCAGCTGTGGAGCCTGCACCTGCCTGCCACACCATGAAGAAGAGAGAATGTCAAAACAACCTGCGTCCAGCACCATGGATGAGACATTTTCAAGAATTTCAAGCACCTGTATTAACCCTGTAAAAATGTAACTTTTACCTAAGAAAATTGTTAACTGTAAAGTGAATCAATCTTTAAAATGATGCTGCTGCAACACCAAACCTCCAGCAAACCATCTGACCGTCCTCTGGACCAAAACTGATTCTAAAAATATAAATTATGGAGTTTTTACAGAAAATCAATGTGAACTCTAAATGAGCCATTTTGGCACATTTTGAACCCCATATTTTACTTTTGAGATTAATAAGACCCAGTGTGACACAGAGAGAATAGATTAACTGATTCTGGTGGATACTGGTGGTCAAACATGATAGCAAAGGTAGGACATGATTTGTAGTTTTGCCTGCTTGGAGCAAAGTTTGTGTTGGATTGTTTTTAGCTGCTGTCTTGCTGAGTTTTGCCTGTAGTGATGAAAATTATAATGTAATCTGTGGAGCTTTCAATGCTATGTTGTACGTTTTGTTGGAATCAAATTGTGCAATGGTTTGCAAATTAGCATATTTTTGCTGCTTTGTTAGGTTTGATGCTTGTTGTTGGAATTGTTGTTTACATTGTAAGTGTTGTTTCAGTCTTTTAGCTGAATGTCTTGGCTGGCAATATTCCACCTGCACTCAAATCTGCTGTCATCACACCGCTTCTTAAAAACCCACACTGGATCCAGAAGTTCTCTCCAGCTATAGGCCTTGTTCCAATCTCCCTTCCCAATTAAGGATTCTGAAAAAAATAGTTGCAGGACAACTTCAGGGCCACCTCAAAGACAACGACCTCTTTGAAAAGTTTTAGACTGGTTTCCGTCCTGGCCGTAGCACAGAAACAGCTCTAGTCAGGGTCACTAATGACCTCCTGATGGCAGCAGATACCAGTTCCCCTTCTCTACTCATCAACACCTGTAGACCACAGCATTTTCCTCCACTGCCTGCAATTCATCATTGGACTTTCAGAAAATGTCCACAACTGGTTCACTTCATACCTGACAGGCAGAACTACTGTAGGTACGTCGCCATGGGGACAGCAGCATCACACACACATGATGTCGCCTTTGGGCGTGACGAGGTTGGGCCTGGACGGAGCCGAAACTACGTCCGGGCCCAAACCGCTGCAGCGCCTTTCCCTCTGGTGTTTGTTGTTCGGGCGTGGACCCAAGAACACTTAACAGCGCTGATGCTAATATTAAGCTAAAATAAGCTAACTTAGCTCACCGATTGCAGGTCGTTTGCTCTGATCTGCTCGCCCCGTTAGGTGGTTCCTGTCCTGCTGTCGCTCTTTCGTGTTCTTGTCAAATGAAGGAGGTTGTGGTGGTGGTGGTGGTGGGGGGGGGGTGCCTACAGGAACCCCCTGGCTATGCAGGTGGACAGATCGCAGTGACACGCCGGTTGTCGGTGAGTTGAGAAATGGAGATGAAGTTGTTGCTGTCCGGGGCAGTGGGCAGGGAGAGGCCTGAACGCCTCTCTGCAGGGCCTTGTCAGGTAATGAGGGTGTTAACCATCAGCTATTAGTAAACCACTAGCCCTGAATCAGGAAGTTGAGTCGCTTCGGCCTGTAGATAGGATAAAGGTATGTCAGCACACCCATGTGGGGCCTATATGGGTTAAACAGATCCTAAAAACCTACCTTTTTGTTAAATGTATTCTATAGGCTCCCCTTTTGATTACTGTAATCATTTACTGACTTTGATCTATTTTAAGTTGCTGTCCTGTAGCACTTTGAGATTCTTGAAATATAAAGCACAATATAAGTT
The DNA here is from genome assembly GCA_006937965.1 of Callopanchax toddi. Lineage (NCBI taxonomy): Eukaryota > Metazoa > Chordata > Actinopteri > Cyprinodontiformes > Nothobranchiidae > Callopanchax > Callopanchax toddi. The sequence continues at coordinate 565,298 of SSNR01000353.1, forward strand.
CAATTCATCATTATTATTAATAAAGCTGCTCTGGGTAAGGCAATCTGCAAACAAGCTAGGTATAGCTTAGACAAACACGGCCCTGGAACTCTCACCTATGTTAGAACGTTGTTAAGACGCATGAAACAAATGTTCTAAGCTCTTTTGTTTTTCAGATTTGCTCTAGCAGCTTTAAGGGAACCAACTGGCCGACCTGAAATAGCCATAAAATAACCGTCTCAGGACCTCAGTGTTTTTGGGGGAGCAGGTTTAGGTTGGTTGTTGAGAATTAGAAGCAGGACTGGTGTCATTTTAAGACTACAACCCCATCATGTGGTAGCGCTGTGTTTTCACACCTACAGTGTTCAGTCTGTTTAAATAGAACTCAGTAATCGTTCTAGGATGAAACTATAGAACCGACCTGAGACCTGTTGGAGGATCTGGTCTCTGTTCTTTTACAGTGAACGTGATCGGGGGAACTGGCCGTTTAATGAGTGACATTAATCATTAATGCTGCTAAGTTTTATAATAAGGTGATTATAAATGTACTCAGGGAGCTCTTTTGTTGTATTTGCTGTTTGGGTAGGAGAGAACTGCAACCACTACAACAACAAACATCTAGACTCAGCACATCCAGACAGTAATAAACGAACACAGAATTGATAAAAATAAAGAATTCAGCTACTTTAGAGAAATGGTTTTCTGTTTAACATAGAAAACAGCAGACAGTGTCTTTTCTCTCCTATATGTGTGTGTGTGTGAGTGTGTGTTTGTGTGAGTGTGTGTGTGTGTGTGCTTGTTTGTTTACTTTTCTAACGCATCATTAGCAGCCTATTGTTTCCCCCTAAGAGAACAAGTGTGTATAGTTGTTTCTGAGTGTGTGACTCTGTGTGTGTATCGTTTATGTGTGTGTGCCTCTATAATGGGATGCTCTCATTTAAACAGGTTTTATCTGACACTGTTTAACTTGCCTTGTGTTTCTCAGGTAGATGTTTCTAGCCAGCTGTGAGTGTTTTGAGTCTCATGTTGTCTAAATGAGTTCATGTCCAGTAACCTCCAGGTCCTGAGGGGTCAGTAGACCAGAAGAAGTCTGAGTATGATGATGTCATCTCCAGATCATTGTTTGGACCAAATCCAGTCAGACTGACACCTGAAATCAGGGTGATGCTTATTGGTTCACCTTCAGTGAGGGTCAAAGGGCAGGAGAAGGCCGTCTCATCAGTGATTGGACGGCAGCTAGAGGTCCCACTGGGCTCTTCTTCTGAAACACAATCAAAACACCAAAGTGTGATGAACATATTTAGACATGAATAATCCCAACGAGGCTGATGGTGGAGGCCTGGAACAAGCTGGGACCTGTTAGGGTGATGCTGAGTGCTGCTGGGAGCTCGGTGGGGTTTGTGATTGTGACAGATCCTTGTTGGTTTTTGTACTGTTTAGTTTTGCGTGGCTCACCCTAAATAAAAGCCTTTTATGACTTACCTGCTGCTGCTCATCTGCACCTGGGTTCTGCTCCACACCTCACCCCAAATACAACAGAAGGTTCTGACCAAATGGACCCAGCAGACGAAGCGGTGAAGGTCCTGAAATACCTCCACCTGCAAAGTAAGCAGAGCTTCCTGGGAGCAAGACCATGCAGCCTGGGAGCCTCCAGCCTGCGAGTGGAGTCCTGCAGAGCCCCTGTCTTCAGCTCAAGACCTTGGCGGCGGCGGTTCCGGAGACCGGTGGTTCCATTACAGTCCCAACTGCATCCAACCACTCCTCCTCAGCCCACACAGTCAGCTTCGACTAGGCTGCCACAGTATTCGAATCCTGAGCCTGAGTCTTAGTGTCCAGCCCCAGAGACTTTGTGTCCAGCCCCAGCCCCTGAGACTCCCAGTCTGGATCCAGCCCCAGAGTCTTCTTCGTGTCCTGATCCAAAGCCTCCAAGCCTGCATCCGGTTCCTGTGCCTGTCTCCATGGTGGTCCAGACCAACGCCCCACGAACAGTTCCTGTGCCTGTCTCCGTGGGGGTCCAGACCAATGCTCTGCCGCCAACTCCTGATCCAGAGTCTCTGAGGGTTCAGCTGGATGACAAACAGCCTGCTTACAAACCAGTATCCCTGAGAGTCCCACCAGATGACCAGCAGCCTGCTCCTGAGCCAGAGTCTCTTCACCCGCCTGAGAGTCCCCACCACGCCAAGCGTCTTCGTAGTCGTCCCCTGCCACAGGGATCTCGCCTCGTCAGACAGCTTCATCTTTGTCTTCCAGAGGGGGCTGCCTCATTGGATCGCTTCCTCATCTTTATCTGCCAGAGAGGTCTCACCTTGTAGGAAAGCCTAATCGGACTGCCTCATTGTCTTTGCCTGCCAGAGAGGTCTTGCCTTGTCGGACAGCCTCATCAACATCGTCCTCCAGAGCCCCGCCCCTTCACCCAGCCTCGCCGCAATCCTCCGGAGCCCTGCGTCTTTGTCTCTCCGCCACCCTACGAAGACTCGTCACGTCTTACTGCCTCCCAGGTGCTCACCTTACCCCTGCCTCATAGTGCGCCCTCTCAGCAACCCACCTGACTCCTGCCACCATCATGCCACCTCCCGACCGGCCACCCAACCCCTGCCTTATCTTGCGGCCTCCCACCTGAACCCTACATCTATGTACTGCCTCCTGGTCACCCACCTGACCCCTGCCTTATTGTGCGGCTTCTTGGCCACCTACTTTACCCCTGCCTCATTGTGTGCCCTCTCCGCTACCCACCTGAATCATGCCATGTCATGCGACATCACTTCCTCCCACCTGACCCATGACAAATTGTGTGCCCTCCTGGCTGCCCACCTGACCCCTGCTTCATTGTGTGCCCTCTTGGCTACTGACCTGACTCATGCCTTGTCCTGCACACTCCCGGCCACCCACCTGACCCCTGCCAGGCCAGGCCACTCCCCTGACCTCCGCCGGTCCAGGCGCCCTTGCACCCTCTTGCAAACCTTTTGTTTGGTTTTTCACTCTCATGGACTTCAAGGGCCAATGCTACAATATGTGTCAAGGTGAGTGTGACTACATCAAACCGGTCTTGCAGAACCTCTTCCACAATCTCCAGCTCTTCCCCCCCAGAGATGTGACCCTCCCTGAGGGTGAACACGCTCTCTGTGCCGTCATGCTCACGGCATAAAGTCAGCTCTCCCTGTGGGGGTAGGGACAGAAACCAGAGCGTCTAACACACTAACTGGTGTTCAGCGTGAGCACCAGGAAGCAGACGGACTCTAAATAAGGACAAGTCCTCCAGAATGAATTAAAATGACCCCTAAATGGTTGAGAGTCCTGGTTATTTATGTGAAGCTAATCCATGAAGAACAAACAGAGTGTTTAAGGCTGCTTAATGAGACAGGAAGAGCATGAAAACAGAGCCGTTAGAGCCTGAGGAATGTGTGCACTGTCAGCAACACCCATAATGCTCTGTAACACAAGCATTGGTGGTTCAGTGGTAGAATTCTCGCCTGCCACGCGGGAGGCCCGGGTTCGATTCCCGGCCAATGCATTCTTTTCATTTTTACTTCACTTTAATCCTCTGACTGTGGACGGGAAACCAGCAGAGACTAAAGAGACTTTCTAAAAACTCAAAAGCAGCATCACTACTATCCTGTTCATAGAAAACTACAAACAGCAGTAAAAGAAACGGAGTCGGAGTGTGACATGATCCTAGACAGACTCACTGTGACACAGCATTGTGTGGTAGGGTGAAAGGTCAGTGGGTAGCTCTCTCTTGTCCCTGCTGGAACACTGGACATCAGGTTGTCATCTCACATCTGTAGGCTGACTCATCCCCTCTAGATATGAGCCAGATGAGGGTGGTGTCATCAGCAAACATCAGCAGTTTAACAGACTGGTGGTTTGTGTGGTAGAGGTGCACTATCCTAGCCCTCCTGTCAGACAGAAGGTCTGTGATTCACCTGCAGATAGAGTCAGGCACATTCAGCTGAGACAGCTTGTCTTGCAGCAGGACAGAGATTATGCTGTTAAAAGCAGAGATGAAGTCCACAAATAATAATGTGGCATAACTTCCAGGTGAGTCAGGTGTTGAACAGCCATACTGACAGCATCGTCTGCAGACCTGGAGGCTCTGTAGGCAAAATCCAAGGGGTCCAGGGGGGATCAGTAATGTATTTGAGGTGTGACAGACATCAGTGCTGCACCACGTCGCACCCGCACTGCTATTTTGAATATAAACCATTGTAGTCCATCAGATCACTCACACGGGGATCGCCACAGCGCGTCCCAGTAAAAGATCCACTTCCAGCTTCCTGTTCTCAATTCCAGTCTGATGATGTGACTATCAAAAATAATCAGATATCAAAAACACGTGATTTTACTATAATATTGCAAGCAGCGTTCTATGGCGCGCAGCCTCAGGAACGGGTCCTGTAGACGCCAGAATTGTGGTGCATGTGCAGCGCAGTGCTGGCGTCTCTGGTGTATTTCAGGCTTTAATGATGTCATAGCAGTGATCACAGACAATGCAGCCTACTACCTGAAGGCCTACAGGGAGGTTCTGAGAGGCGTTATGTCAAACAGTACCCATGTGACCCGTCTATGTCATATCATCAACTTGGTAAGTGAACATGTCATCTCTTATGACTTGGACAAAATCAGTCTTCTTCAACAAGCCAGCAGGGAAGAGAAGGTGTGTGGACTTTCTCAAAATGAAACAGCGTGAAGACCAGTGACCTGATGCAGTTTGTACTAGGTGGAATACCTGGTTTGAGGCAGTAATGTACCATGCAGAGCATGTTCACCTGGAGGAAAAGTCGTCATCCCAGGCAGTCTCAAACATCCTCAGTCTGCTTGAAACAGAAGAAAAAGTGCAGGCTCTTACGCTACAGCTGACCTTATCTCAGAGGGAAACTGATGACGGCTCTAACAATCCTGGAAGGAACCCATCAGCCCACAGCTGTTCCTGCTCACGTTATAATGGAGGATCTGGGGTCCTACCTTGTGAACTGAACAGCAAAAACAGGTGGCTTTGGTACAAAAACACATGTGCTACTGGACAAGATGGGAGGACGCGTGAGACAGAAGTTCCCGGAGTTAACAGACAACGTCCTCCTGGCCGCCCACCTTACCCCTGCTGCCTCAAAGTGCGCCCTCCCAGTTGCCCACCTGATCCCTGCCTTGTTGTGCGCCCTCCCGGCAGCCCACCTGACCTCTGCTTCATCGTGTGGCCTCCTGGTCACAAGTGAGTCCATGTCCTCTCATGGACTTCCAGAGCCAATGCTACAGTATGTGTCAAGGTGAGTCTGACTATTTCAAACCGGTATCGCTGAACCTCTTTCACAATCTCCAGCTCTTCCCCCCAGAGATGTGACCCTCCCTGAGGGTGAACACGCTCTCTGTGCTGTTATGCTCACGGCGTAAAGTCAGCTCTCCCTGTGGGGGTGGGGACAGAAACCAGAACACACTAACTGGTGTTCAGCGTGAGCACCAGGAAGCAGACGTACTCTAAATAAGGACAAATCCTCCAGAGTGAATTAAGGCTGCTGAATGAGACAGGAAGAGCATGAGAACAGAGCCGTTAGAGCCTGAGGAATGTGTGGAATTTAAACAACACCCATAATGCTTTGCAACACAAGCATTGGTGGTTCAGTGGTAGAATTCTCGCCTGCCACGCGGGAGGCCCGGGTTCGATTCCCGGCCAATGCATTCTTTTCATTTTTACTTCACTTTAATCCTCTGACTGTGGACGGGAAACCAGCAGAGACTAAAGAGACTTTCTAAAAACTCAAAAGCAGCATCACTACTATCCTGTTCATAGAAAACTACAAACAAACAGCAGTAAAAGAAACAGAGTCGACGTGTGACATGATCCTAGACAGACTCACTGTGACACAGCATTGTGTGGTAGGGTGAAAGGTCAGCGGGTAGCTCTCTCTGGTCCCTGCTGGAACACTTAACTCATCTGGAACACAACAGCCTGCAGCTTCCAGTCCTGCTGCGTCTCATTGACCTGCAATAGAGCAGAACGCCTGGTTACAACATACCTCTACACATACAGTGTATCTGGAAAGTATCAGAATCAGACTTAGTGCCAAGTTAACTGTTTCACTGACACTAAATGTGTTTTGGTGTTTGGTGCAGAAGACAAATGACACCAGAATACAATAATGTTAACACAACATCAATGCACATAACCAACTGAACGTATGAGTGATATGAGATGGTGTGCAGGGAAAAGACCAGAGGGAGGGTGAGATCCCACCCTGGACACACCCTGTGGAAGGGTCAGCCATTATCTTTGTCTCCCTCCTTATGGTTCTGGAGATAAACAGGTCCTGTAGACAGTGTTACTTCCAAACTGTAATGCATTATTTATTACTTGTTACTGTCATTTTAAAGTAATCCCTTACTTTACAATATTACTGTTTTTTAAATGTAAGGCATTACACTACTTTTGCATTACTTTTAGTTACTCTCATCAAAATAACTGTAAATATGGATTTGACATCTAATGAGCTCATTCTACATCCAGTGGAAGGTCATGTGATGGATACATGGAGAGATATCCATCCATCTGGATATTAACCCATTCATCCATCCATCATTTATCATCCATCCATCATTTATAATGCATCATTTATCATCCATCCATCATTTATCATCCATCATTTATCAATAATTTATCATCACTCCATCATTTATAATCCATCCATCATTTCTCAATCATTTATCATCCATCATTTATCATCCTTCAATCATTTATCAATAATTTATCATCCATCCATCATTTATCATCCATCCATCTGTATAATAACCCAATCATCATTTATCATCCAGCCATCATTTATCAATCATTTATCATCCTTCCATCATTTATCAATCATTTATCATCCATCCATCAATATCCATCCATCAATATCCATCCATCCATCCATCATAATCCATCCATCCATCATTATCCATCCATCCATCATTATCAATCCATCCATCCATCATCCATCCATCATAATCCATCCATCCATCATTATCCATCCATCCATCATTATCAATCCATCCATCCATCATCCATCCATCATAATCCATCCATCCATCATCCATCCATCATAATCCATCCATCCATCCATTATCATCCATCCATCCATGAATATGCATCCATCATCCATTCATTCATCATCATCCATCCATCCATCCATCCATGAATAT